>JAPCYS010002811.1:0-73365 GCA_028641055.1 Alopecurus myosuroides | reverse complement strand
TGCTTGGCTCTCCCGAAAGGTCAGGGCCAATTAATTGCATCTAGGGAAAAACAATTATGGCCTACGCAAATTCGAGACCTCCGACTCGAATCCGATGAGGTGATCGTTGCGACTAGGCATATTTCGAGTAAAGAAATCTCCCTTGTTTTTAAGCATGAGGACTTTTGCATTTGTAGTTTCCTGTCTATACGAAAGAGTTTTCGTGTCTGAAAGCCTTGTTGTGCCCATACGAAAGGAAATTTCGTGTCTGGGGCTTTTATGTGAAAGAGTTTCCGCATCTTGATATGCCCATACGAAGAAAATTTCGTGTCTGGGTTTTTTATGCGAAAGAGTTTTCGCGTCTTGATATGCCCATACGAAGAAAATTTCGTGTCTGGGTTTTTTATGCGAAAGAGTTTTCGCGTCTTGATATGCCCATACGAAGAAAATTTCGTGTCTGGGATCCTACCCGAGGGAATTCTCGGGTTTGATGAGGTACGCAATGATTTCTTTGTGCACTTTGTTCGTTCTGACTCCTCCCGATGGGACGTGACGAAGTGAAAACAGTGCATGATGGCCCACCTTGTAAGCTTTTTGACCGGAAACGAGACGTCGTTTCCGATTTTTCCGCGAGCCACGCGCAGTTAATGCGCATGTTCCGCTTTTAAGATCGTGGCAGAAAACAGCTTTTACCGGCCGCCTCGTTTCCACTTCACGCGTGGCAGCTGCGATGGGCGCCATGTTGCTTGATCTGCAGTACAGATTGGCCTGGCTTGTGTATAAATATCCGTCCTTAGGAGGAAAGTAACCTTCCCCGTCATTTTCTTATCTTTCTTCTTCCTCGCGCGCACCTCCTTCTCTGCAAGCACTCACGAGCTCTCATGGAGGGAGGAGAGAAGCTCAGCGCTGCTGCTTCGTCGTCGAAGGCGGCTGAAGACGTCCCCATGCCGTCCGTCGTGAGGATGGGCGACTAGCGCTCCTCCAGCACCACCAACAAAAGCATCACACTACTAGGGAAAAGGCTACCGCAGGCGCACTGAAATAGGCTACCGCAGGCGAATTCCAGTTCGCCTGGGACCACATCGCCAGCGGTAATGTCTTACTGCAGGCGAACTGTAAAATTTGCCTGTGGTAACTTGACATACCCCAGGCGAATTGGCCCTGTGCACCTGGGGTAAGCCTTTTACCTGAGGCGAACAGGCACTGTGCACCTGGGGTACATATTCGCCTGAGGTATAATTTCCTATTCGCCTGGGGTATGGTTTTAATGTGTCAAAAAATAAAAGAAACGAAAATAACAGAATTACAACAAATTGACATAAATAAGTATGAAAATGACAGCAAAATGACAGAATAAAGTTTCATAACAGAAATATTCTCGATCATCAACATATAGTCTCGAACAATAGTCTCGATCATCACCACATAGTTCAACAAATATTACATAGTCTCGAACAATAGTCTCGAAGCGAGATAGTTCAAACAAATCGATAGTTTAATTATCTAGACAAACAAAACAACAAGTAGCATCAACACTAGGAGTACAAGGAGTATAAGCACGGCGATGGAGAAGGTGGTCATCCGGGCCCTCGTCTTCTCCGTATTATCTCTCTAGGTAAGTGGCGTATCAATCTTCCGCCTCCACCATGGTCTTGTACCCCTTGTAGCTGTTGCCGCTGAAACCGTGCAGCTGTCTCCGGCATTGGTCCCAGTCGTCGTAGACTCCGGGAACCCTACCGACATACACAACATACCATGTCATCTGTCCATAGGACAAAAATAAGAGTTTAGCATCGAAAGTGATAATAGACCGCAAATAACTATCAAAAAATAGAAGCATCAAGGTTTACGAATAAAACACGACAAATAAAGGACTAAAAGTTATATGATGCAAGTGTATACTAACATTTTGTCAATCCTATGGTCTCGGCGGGAACGGACGAACGCCTTCTAGCGTGTTGAATGTTCGGGTGTCACGTTGCTCTCGTAGGTGTGCTTCTATGTCACGGTTGCTCGGTGGTGCGTGGCCGTGGAAGAACAAGTCACCCCGAGTGATGACATCCGACGAGAGTATCGTGCAGATCCTCCGCTGGATGCGACGGAACTCAGCCCGCACATATTCATCGGGGGTGTTGGCCATCTTTGTGGTTAGGTCTCGGAGATGACTTGGTAGCTGGACCTGTTGGGCATCCTTTAAGTACTCCCTCATCTGAAAGATGGCATACCAAGCTTCCAACCCAGATTCTTGCTCCGATTGCTTGAGGCAGGGGAACTTTGTTACGTGGGTGCACACGTAGGCGCCTCAGACAATTTTCTCCTTTTTAGGGGCTTGCCTAAATCGGCGGCGAAGCCGTTGAGGACACTATTAAGAATAGCTCTTATGTCGGTGTAGTCCTTCTACACCGTCCTACCCGCATCGAGATAAGTGCATTGCGACCAATGCGGTTCCATGACGATGAGTACGCATCCTCCGTTTCTGCGCAGAACATTTTGAACAAGCCATCAATATCATCAATCGGAATACTAAGGAGATTCTAGAAAGAATGTAACGACGGGAAGCGGAGAGGACTACTTACTTGGGAAAGTATGGCATGAGAATGGCGTTCTTATCCTTGTTATCTATCAAAAACCCTGTTATGTAAGTCGTGATAACAAGCCGGTCCGCAGGTGACCGCAAGTAGTCCTCATTCATGTAGTAGGGGTCCATAATCGCGATGTGCGGGGTATTCTCCATGACCATATCGTGCGCCATGCTGAGCGATACCAGGCGGACAATGCTTCGGTCGAGCTTTCCCAAGTGGAAGACCCTGAATATGTCTTCGTATCTGATGAAGAACACCTCTGCGGGATTTCTATCCACAAAGCCCACGGATCGGGGCACCTTGACCACGTATAGCGGGTAGGAGGGATGTTTCTCATGTAGAAGTTCATTCTCTTTGAACAAAATCCCGTCGTGGTTGGTCCTCATGTCACCACCCACGACAGCGACAACCTCTGACGGCAGCATCGGCTGACCTATCTCATCCACCTTCCTCCACGGGACGGTGGGCGGCAAACGGTCCAGGACTCGGGCGGCCGCTGGCTGCCTACTAGAGGAGGAACCACCTTTCTTCTTGTTCGCTGCCGGCCTCTTCCGATGCTTCTTCGGTCTCAAGCAGATGGGAGTGCCGCTTTGTTTTACCGCCTCCTCGGCCGTAGCACGGAGTGTATTCGGGGTAACCAGCATAGGCTGTGGAGCCGTAAAGGCCGTCTGCTCCTCGGGAGTTTCTTGGGAATAGGTTAGCTTCTTCTGGATATCCGGTTTTCTGGTGGGTAACTCAGAAGAACCGCCCTCTCCGCCATCTACCTTCTTCTGGATATCAAGAATTCTGGTGGGTAACTCCGGAGGAACCGGCTTCTCGCCATCCAACTGATTTATGAAATCGTCAATGGGAGCAAGTTCAATATCCATGTAGTCGTCATGGGTCTCATGCTCGTGATGTTGCTCGTCATTTGACGTCTCGTGCTCGAGAGGAGGAGGATCCACCGGAGGTGGAGAGAGGACATTGCCATGTTGGACCTTGTCTTGTTGGCTTGCCGCGGGCGCAACAGGTGTAGTGGTGACGGTCATGCCTTGGCTTGGCGCCGACCCTGACGTCGTGTTCAGCCGAATAAGGGCTTTCGGCCATAGGAAGATGTGATTGTCCAGTTGGCCGAGATTCAGCTCGTTGTCGGCATCTGCGGGTTCATTAGGAGGATACAAGTCCTTGAATCCCGGTAGCACCAGATCGACCCGAACCCGAAACTCATTGGCCGATATATCTCTGCAGTGGTACTTGCGGGATAGTGGCTGCAAGATGCTCCCCTTTGCAACATCCTTCAACTCGCTGCCCACTTTTAGCAGGAACGTGCATCCCGTCGCGTCAGCCTGCGATAACATGCATGGATAGGTCAGAGAGTAGGGTTATATTGAACTGGCTAAAGCTTGAGACGGTCAATAATTTACCGTGAGGGCATTGAGCTCGGCTAACATCGACGGACCACAGGTGATGGTGGGCTCGTCGAGCAACGGGGTGGTGGCCGCGCCGCACACGGTCGACGGTCCATCGGGGGCCGGCGCGCCGGGCACGGCGGGGGCGAGAGGCACGGCCGACGTCGACGGACCACCGGCGGCGGCCGCGGCGGGCACGACCAACGTCGACAGTATGTTGATCGTCTGTAACGGCCCCTGTGAGCCCCCGGTGATGTAGCCACATATTTTTTCAAATACGGTGGGGATGAGCGCATTCATATTTTCGTCAATCTTCTTCTCCATGTTTGTTTCCAACTCATAGACCTTCTTCTTCAGCGCCTCCGCCTCCTCGATCGACTGGCTCTTCTTCGCCGCCCGCGACTCCTTAGTGTTGGGCTCAGCCAAGCCATAGTTGGCGTGCTTCTTATTAAGTCCGCCGCCGGTGATACGGCCTAAGTGCGGCCTTTTCAGAGGGTCCTGGCTCTTTGCCTTGTTGTACCCCCTGATGAAAGGCTTATCCCACGCGACTTTGGCCGTCGACGTCTGCGACGAGGAAGATTCAAGCTGTTGTTCTTCTAGCTGCAGAAGCCACATATGAACGGTTTAGAAATGGTTTCGTACTAGAATGAAATCATGGACTTGATGATGATGAGTTGCATGAAATGGTAAATTTCTTACCACTAGCTTCTCAACATTCTTCACGCTATCGTCCGTGACCAAAATAACACCCTCCACCATCTTCGGGTCCGAGACAAGTTCCCCGGTCGGAGTTACTTTTCTGTACCTCGACCTCATGAATTTCTGGAATTGCGGGTCATGGGCATACTTGGCGTAAGGGTTCTCAATCCCTTTTTCAATGTAGGCCTGGTCCTCTTTCGCCCAAATTGGCTCCTTCCCGTCGTAGCCACGACAGCCGAGATTGTGGTGACCGATGTTCTTCGACGCTAGCTCCTTCCCCCATTCCGTTTGATTCTTAGTGAAATCGAGCGACTCGTTATCTAGGAAAGTCTTGAAGTCATCGGGCGTAATCCGCGGGAAGTGGCGATGGATCTCGTCGAATGGTGTCGATTCCCTAATCATCGCCCTCACCATAGTCTTGTAATTGCTCAGGGCTTTGGTGAATCTAGTGAGGGCGAGTTTGTTCACCAGGTTGCCCTTCAGATTCTCGTTGTTGTAGGGGGAGGGAACTCGTACCGCGCGTGCAACCTCGAGATGAGTTGGGCGCGCAGAGTTGGCTTCTTCTTGAGAGTCGGCTCATTGACATTGACAACGTCTCGAAGGATCGCGCCAAGTTGGAGATAGTACCCCTTCACAAGGTCCAATATGCATCACAGGCGTGCCACTGGAAGGATCCACCTCCGTGAATTTCTCTCGAACGGTGCCGACCTTGTTCGGAGCTCGCTGCCGACGCTTCTTTCCCGTCGTGCTGCTCCCTGTGGGACCCCCGGCGCCACTATCAGTGGTTTCCTCCTCGCCACCGGTGAGCCCGTCATCATTGTGGGGCTCGACATCGGGGGGCTGGTCAGTCATCCGATCGTCACCGCCATCATTGGCTCTCTCTTCCTCTTGCGAATCTCGGGCCATAGGGATGTAGTGGTCCAATAAAGCCGGATCCGTAGAAGAAGACATGCCTAACTAGCAGTAGACAAAACGTATACTAGGTTAGTCACCGGAAAAATTCGGCATGACCTCGGCTATAAATGGTCATGGCAGAGTGCCAGAAATTCGCCGGAACGGAAATGAATCAACGTTCCGGCAAAACATTGGCACTCAATATACCTGCAACATAAATTGAATGCACACATGGCCAAAAATACAATGTATCTGTCCACAAAAGTTTCCAGGTTGGCCAGAAAAACATCCCAGGAATTCATATATGCCACAAAACTCCAAGGTTTCATGTGTCCATATTTCATAATCTCCAGATTTCATGTTCCAGATTTCATAACTCCACAGGAATAGCAAAAAAACTCCCAGGAATAGCAAAAAAAACTCCCACGAATAGCTCCCAGGAATAACTCCCAGGAACAGCACAAAAAACTCCCAGGAATAGCTACATACCAGGAATAACTACAACAGGTGTGGTGCTTTCATAACATGAAAATAACTCCCAGGAATAACTCCCAGGAATAGCATAAAAACTCCCAGGAAATTAAATGTCAGGTGTGGTGCTTTCAGACATGATACTCCAGATTTATGGTCTCCAAATACAACCATACTTCACCAAATCATTTTTTTTTGAACAAGGGAGAGACCCCGAAGGGTCTAGATGCTGCATTTATAAACGGAAGCGGTGTACATTTTACAAGTGAGCCCCCAAAGGATAAGAAGATTACAGGGAGGACCAAAACTTGCAACTAAACCCTGGACTGAAAACTCCAGAAAGCAATCCAGTCCAGCTACTGCACCGTCGCCGAAGACGAAGGCCTCCTCGCAGCTCCCCACGCCGGCAGCGGGGACGAAACCACTTGCTGCAAGATGGAGAGAAGTTGCCGCGAGAAGACCCTGAAGAAACCTCGCACAGAGGTTGAAGATGGCCTGGCGCAACCGAGACGCCAAGGCTTGGAGCTGCTGACCGCCAGCATCACCAGTCGGTGGTCGATCTTGAGCCACCGAGTATCTGCTCCAAAGGACAGCAGCATCTGAGCACTCCCGACCTCCTCCATCGTCGCCCAACAGCAGCCGCAATCCCCTTCCTACCAAACCACCACGGCCAGAGGGAAGAGCTCGCAGATCCACCGAAAAGCAACCACAAAGGGGGCAAACAGAGTGATTATGGAACCGAGCTGCTTCTGCTCCATCTTCCAGCAAATCCCGCCATGGAAACTTACCGAAGACGATACAGCATCGCCTGATTGAGCCACTCTCAAGCTCAAACGCAGGAAAACTCGCAGGGACGGGGAAGACGGCCTTATTCGCCGAGATGGCTCTCCTGCACCCCTCCATCCGCCACCGCTCCTGCCACCGGAGCTGCTCGACGGAGAAGATAAGGACGAACATGTATCGGATCTGGCCGATGAGATCCAATACCCTACTCCACATCTCCACTACGAAGGAAAACAAGCAAAGCAACCTAATCCTACTGCTACTCTGTACAGAGGCGCGCCACGAACCTCCTCCATCTTCACTCCAAGCAGCTAATCCGCTGGAGCAAATCCGGGATCGGGCCGGGCCACCATCGCCACAGGCGACTCTCAAACGAGGGGTGGGGAAACGGGGGTGGGGAAACGGGGGGCTGCCGCGTCACTCACCAAATCATTCAACTAGAGCATACCTACTAGCTCAACAGAAATAATTAAAAATTGGACATTGTTAAAAATTCAGTTAAGACCATTATAAAAATTCAGTTTTGACAATACTTCTTAAAATGGTACTCATGCATCATAATCCTGTAATTGTTTAAGATGTTGAACAGCTAATTGACTAGTGAAGCCATTGATTGCTTATACTGATCAGCTACAAAGCCCTGTGGGACAGGTCCTATCTTGCCATCAGTAATAGATGATGACTGCGAGGGGGGCATGAACACGAGGCCCGTGTCCTGTCCGGTGTCCATGCTGTTGCTCTGGTTTCTTACCCATCAACCCCATGACTATAGATTTGAGGTTAGCTTAGCTGGGCCAAGATATATGTCATGACTATAGATTTGAACCAGATATTTTAAGAATCATTAGGTGCAGTTTTAGTTATGACTATCAGATTTTATTCATGGGGTGTATGTCAAGAGTTATCTAAAATTTAATTTTCTGCAGATTACAACATTCAATATTTCATTAGTCGTTCAGGGAACAATTGCTGAGAACATGGATTTTGCAAAGGTAATGTACTTTCCTTAGAATATTCAAGTATTGAACAAAAACATTCATTATTTACTATGGCCATTTCCACTTATCAGGATCAACAGGGCTAAATTGCTATCTGAACAAGACCATTTATTATGACATTTACAAAACGATCTCTCTGTTACTGTCAGCATGGGACAATGCCATATCAAGCACGATTTGAAAGTCAAGGACCATTTTTTTTGTTTCTTTAAAAAAAAAGTGAAGTCCCATGCCCTGCCGCTGGTTCTACCGTGGCTCCTGAATGCGCGACCTCAGCTGACATTCTTCCAGCAAGCCAGTCGTCGTCTGCTGCTGCAGACAACGGCGAGGAGGGGGTGCAGGACGACGCACTGGACGCTGAAGCAGCTGAGGACATCATCAAGCATCTAGAGATAAAATGAAACTACATTCTAAATTCTGTTGTGCCTCTAGGGAATGATTATGAGGTGGCGATTACTACATTCTAAATTTGGTAATTATTACTGTCAGATGAGGTGGCGATTACTACAAGTGGTTGCATGAACAAGTGCAGGTAACTTTGCTTATTGAACATGCGGTTCCCTCTGGAGGATTACTTATTTATTTTCAGATGCCATACATGGATTGGTTCATATTAACTTCATTTATGATTAATTGTAACTACTTGCTAATTGGAGTTCTACATGTAGTGCCTTATAATCTTGTAAGCCTTCCTAATGATAGAGTACAGTTCTCCATATTAAGTTCAGAAAATTAGCTTGTAGCTTAGCTGGTACTGAAAATATAATTTGTTTAAGCATTCAAAAAAATAATATCAATGTATGTTTTCCTTAACATAATGCATATATGCTACTAAAGGATTATTATTTGAGAGAGAATTCCTTATTTGGCCCTTTCTTAAATTCCTCTTCCTTATTTGGCCCTAAAATAAAAAATCTTCCCAATTTGACACCTAAATCTCATTTTGTTCCTAATTTGACACAATTGTTCGTTCTGTTTGGCATTGCTGTTAGTGCATATTACATTGGACAAAAATACCCCTCTCTAAGCTGACCGAACAGATCGAAAAAAAGTGACCAAACCAACCTTTCCTCACCCGATGGCCTTCTTTCCTATCCTTCTCTATTCCTTTTGCAACACGCGATGGCGAACCGTACCCTGCTGATGGCGGCTCGTAACGGGGACAGCGGCGGCGTGAGCCTAGGAGAGGAAGAGATGGCGGTGGGAACGGTGCGACCGATGTCGAGGGCCGTTAGATGACCTCCAAGGGCAGGCACGGATGGCCGTCGACGCGGGCACGAGTGCGGCCGGCGGCGTGGGCGGCTCGGCCACGGCGCCATGGCTGCGGCCAGATGCTCAGGCAGAGCTGCGACCACAGCCACGACTCCAGCCAGGTTCGCGGGCACGGCTGCGGCCGGCGGCACGGGTGTGGCTCCAAGCGCAGGCATGGATGCGGTCGTCGGCACGGGCGTTTCTCCAAGTGCAGGTACAGATGCGGCCGTCGGATGTGTTTCAGCTGCTCTAAGTAAAAATACAGAGTAGATAGCCATAGAGCCATATTAGTCTTGAAGTGCTGGCACAGCTCATCATTTGATGTATGTGAACTTCCTCATCATTTGTTTATGTGATGTTGATGCATTGTTATAAAATGATAGGCACAGAATGGTAAAATTTTAGTGGAGGTACTGCCCAATTTTTTATGTTGGCTGCTTTGAGCAATCATTGAGCTAGCTTTATTTGCTTAAATATGTCACGTTAGAGAGTAATTTTTTCTCACACAACTCATCAGGGTTAAAAGAGTCTTTTTACATCCCATTTAACACAGTTAGTGTTCAGAATGCACTAGAAGGACATGTTAGGAAGGAAATAAAATTTAGGTGTCAAATAGGGAAGATTTTTTTCTTAGGGCCAAATAGGGAAGAAGATTTTAAGAAATGGCCAAATAAGGAATTCTCTCATTATTTAATCCACATTATCAGTAAGAGGATGTGCAAGCTTTCTGTCCTCAAGTGATTTATTTGTCCTTAGCAAAGCCAAATGCTAGCGGTTGTGCTCTACAGTTGGCGAAACTCGAGAGTTGTCATGCTAGCGGTTGTGCTTCAGATTTGTTTGACGACTGAAGCTATGTAATATTTGCTCATTTCGCGATTGGCAGAAACATGATTCGGTTGTAGAAGGGTTGGAGGTGCATTAATTCGTCGCCGACGAAATTGTGTCTAGATTTTTCTTGGATGGTGCAGAGCTACAGTTGGCGAAACTCGAGAGTTGTCATGCTAGCGGTTGTGCTTCAGATTTGTTTGACGACTGAAGCTATGTAACATTTGCTCATTTCGCGATTGGCAGAAACATGATTCGGTTGTAGAAGGGTTGGAGGTGCATTAATTCGTCGCCGACGAAATTGTGTCTAGATTTTTCTTGGATGGTGCAGAGCATACTTGAGTAACTTAGCACTAGTAATTGCTAACTTACTGATATTATGTGACTGGACTATATACAGTGGCAAATACATATTTCGTAGTAAAAATGAATTGATGGTTGGCCCGAGTATGGGAGATGCTTAGGGCGTGTTTGGTAGCCCGGTCCGCCTCAGAAAATCCCACTCCAGCCACCTTCCGGTTGTTTGGTAGCCCGGCTTTCACCTCTCGGTAGTGCCGGCCTCGTACCAAAATTAGTCCTCAGCCCTGCCCGGTTGGGAAGCTGAATTCCAGCTTCGCTAGTCAGCCATGCCCAACTCAGCCGAAAAATCCCACCCACGCGTGGGGCCCACCGCCTCGCTGCGCACCCGCCAGCCAGCCCCTCCCCTCATTTCCTTTCTTCCCTATCGATGCTCTCCTCCCGTCTGAGTCGCCTCCATGGCCACAAGCACACAACCTCCTGCGCCGCCGCCTATACAGCATGTGCCGACGCCGGAGAGCGCCTCTCGCCGCCCGGCACCCCTTCTCTCCGCCCTCTAGCGACCTCTCGAGAAGCCATGAAGCCGCCCTCACCCGCACAAGGAGCGGGAGGTGCTCGCCCTCAACCATGCATGGAGCGGGAAGTCTCGCCCTCAACCGCTCATGGAGCGGGAGGTTCTCGCCCTCAACCGTGCAGCGCAGAGCGAAGGCGCATGGCGGCGGCGCACAACGGCCGCGGTGAGCGCTCGCCGGTGCCGGATCCCGAGCACAAGCTCCTGGGGACCTGATTGCTTTTTTTGTTTTGTAGTTAGGGACCTGTTTGCTTTTAATTTTTGTATAGCATGGCTGAAATCAAACAACGTACCAAACAAGATCTCAACTGAGCTCGGCCCAGCTTATACAATCTATCAAACGCAACCTATAAAATACAATTGTATGAGGTGGGCATAGCTAGACCCAGCTTGTTTGTGCTCAGATAGGCCAACCGGGCTACCAAACAGGCCCTTAGTGGCTGCATTTTGTCCATCTCATTATATACCAGGTGGCAAGATTGACATTCATCGTTGACAAACCAAACCTTGCAGTAGCCAAACACTGAAGCACAAAACTGAGATCTAGAGATAGCAACAGGAGGAATATAGGTGAGTAATGGCTCATGTAGGCTGGGTCAATATTTTCACCTGCTCTAGAGATAGCTCGTGGATGATTTCAGAGTTCCAACCGAGAAAAGGGCATGATCTCAGTGCTCATCGTGTTAAATTAGTTCAGTAATTTGGTCCATATGAACTAAATGCTCATCGTGTTAAGTTTATTGCTATATCATTCATCGTGTTAAGCATATACGCATTACGACAGTTGTTTGCGGCCCGAAGAAGAGTCGTGGATGAATTTCAGAGTGGGGCTCGAGGAGGAGCACAAGGAAGAGGGGCGGACCTGAACAACGACGGCGTGGGCGCGACCTCGAACTGCGCTCCTCGACGTGGGCGACCTGGAACTGCGCTCCTCCTCGACGACGGCACCCTCCAACTGCTAGCTCCTCCTCGACGGCGCCCTCCAACTGCTAGCTCCTCCTCGACGGCGCCCTCCAACTGCTACTCCTCGACGGCACCCTCCAACTGCTACTCCTCGACGGCGAGCGAGGGCGAGTGCCTGCTCGAGTGAATCGGCGACGGCGGCGTGCTTGGTGCTCGAGTGCAAGGGCGACGGCGGCGTGCTTGGTGGATCGAGTGGAAGGGCGACGGCGGCGTGCTTGGTGCTCGAGTGGATCAGCGACGGCGGCGTGCTTGGTGCTCGAGTGGAAGGGCGACGGCGGCGTGCTTGGTGCTCGAGTGGAAGGGCGACGGCGGCATGCTAGGGCTGGGATCGAGAGGGGATGAGATGGACGTGCGAGTGATTTCTGCGTGAGAAAAAAGAATAAGGGATAAAGACCTTACCCCAGGCGAACTAAGGTCAAAATGCGCATGCGCTAAACGTTCCACGCGTTTGTTATGACACGGGCCCACATACCATTACCCCAGGCGCGTATTTGCCAGATGCGCCTGTGGTAACATTACCCCAGGTGAATCCGAGAAGATGCGCCTGCGCTAAATGTTCCAAATGTTGTCATATGCACGGGCCCACAGACCCTTATCCCAGGCGCATATTTGTGCGTATGCGCCTGTGGTAAGGTGTACCCTAGGCGTATATTGTTCCAGATGCGCCTGTGCTAACGTTTTCCTAAATTACACATAACATATATCGTTTAATTACCACTCCCCCGCCCCGGGACACATAGAGCAATAGGAATGCTATTAGATGGGGCTCCCACATTGTTTTTCACTTAATAATTACATACATATGAAAGTTAACATGTGCAAAAATATTTAGTGTCGTATCGAGCGTAAATAGATTGATTTAGCGAGATACCGCAAGTGTTTCTCTCTGAAAACACATTGTACATAGTAGCTATTAGCATGTTATATCGCACATATCGCGAGTATTTCCCTCTCTCAACATTTCGTCACAATCTTACTGTTGCCTTTCTTGGTCGATGTTGAATACGTGACTGCCATATCGTGACTTCTTCTTATGAATGGAAGACTTGCCCTAGGTAGTGTGTTCCTGCTTCTTCTTGTGGTGTATGATGCATCGTCTTCACCGGGTTCTTCCATCATCGGGTCTCGGACTAAGCCGTCGAAGTCCTTCTCATCGGGGACTCCATCCATTCCGACGAGGGCCCTTTTTCCTCTCCTTACGACAACACGACTAGGCTTTGCCGGGTCGGTTATGAAGAAGCATTGCTCCACGTGCTTAGCCAATACCCAGGGCTCATTTTGCGCGGTGGGGTTCTTGGACTTGGGTTTGTTGGCTTCAGACATCGACATAGTGGTGAAATATCCGTCTTCTTTCGTGACGTTTGTAGCCTATCTGACATGGAACATCGGCAGGTTTACCCCAACGTAGTCAAGCTCCCAGATTTCCTCGATCTTTCCGTAGTATCTTCTAATCTCCTCGCCCGTGTAAGATTCCATCGTTATAGACGAGTTTTGATAGTCGCTACTTTTGTCTCTTTCCTCCGTGTAGAATGTATACCCATTGATGTCGTATGCTTGATAAGTCATCAGATTGGGCGCGGGCCATATGACAAGGCCAATACAATTTATCTTTCTGACATGTCATTGGCGGGGGAACGGAATCTGCTTCTTGAACCATGTTGCGAAAGAGGAGTTGTGTGCTCTAAATATCTCATCTTCCGTCATCGGCCTGCGAGCACTGTTTTTTATCCCGGTTTTGTGCTCTTCTATCCAAGGGTCGACATCGTCAATATGTTGTAACACTACTAGGTGGGCCCTATCAAAGTCGGCTCTCCGACCACAGGAGTCCGCGTCCATTACCCTTTTGCCAGTGTTGTGGCCTACCCCCATGAACCTGTCAAGGTGCTTGTTTGCGGGCAAACCAACAGCTGGCTTCTCATCGCCTAGAAAATTCTTGCAGAAAGAGATGCATTCTTCGGTGAAAAATCCCTGGACGATGCTTCCATCCGGGTGTGCCCTGTTACGAACGAATGATTTGATGATCCCGTTCATTCTTTCTAACGCCATCATGTTGTGCAAGAATGCCGGCCCAAGATTGGTGATATCGTCCACGATATGGATCAATAGATGTACCATAATGTCAAAGAAGTCAGGTGGGAAGTACATCTCAAGCTCGCATAGGTAGTGATGATCTCTTCCTGCAGCCTTCCGAGTTTCTTCACGCTTATCGACTTCCGAGTGATGACGTCGAAAAAGTGACAGAGGCCAGTGAGCATTTGACGGACGTGCGGCTCCATTATCCCTCTGATTGCAACTGGAAGTATCTGCATCATCATCAGGTGACAGTCATGAGACTTCATCCCGTTGAAGATTTTTTTCTCCGCGTCTAGGTATCTTCTTATCAGCCCCACGTAACCTAAGGGAAATTTCACTCCGAGGAGGCATGTGAATATTTGCGCGAGCTCGTCGGGGCTTAGAGTGAAGCAAGAGGGTTTCAGGCGGTGAGTTTGGTGTTGCTTAGCCCTTTTCCGCTTGCGGTCGTCCATCTCCTCCACCTCATCCTCGTCCTCCTCCGTCTGTTCACGCGTAGAAGGCGGTAAGTGAAGCTCGCTCCTGATATTCAGGACCATCAGGTCGTATCTTGATTTTGGCCCGTCTTTGGTCCTATCTGGCATGTTGAACAGGGTGCCAAGCAAGCTCTCACACACATTCTTCGTGATATGCATGACATCAAGGCAGTGAGGCACTCCGAGGATTGGCCAGTACCGCAAGTCCCAAAACACGGACCTCCTTTTCCATACCCCCAAGAGCGGTCCTTCTAGCGGAGGACACTTTTTCTCTCCTCTATTTCGCTTCTCTCCTCGCTTCCGCTTCTGTACCTTTCCCGACGGAGGACACGTTTTCCAATTCTTCAATAGAGTATCGATCTCTTCTCCTCTTCTCTTGCGTGGAGGTAGATCAAGCTCATCTTTACCGTTGAACAGGTCTCCGTGCTTTCTCCACGGGTCGTTCTGTGGTAGCCACATTCGATGCCTCATGTATACGGTTTTAGAAGATCCGGGATCCTTGTGTAGCTGTAGAAACGGGGTAAATTCCATGCACCTGACACAAGCCTTGTGTCCATGGCACACCTGACACGCAATGTATCCGTATCCGAGATAGTCCTGCACCGTCGTGATCAGTGTGGCTCTCATACGAAAAGTATCTTCTTTGAAGGTGTCCCATGTTTCCACCCCTTCTCCCACAACGTGTCTAGCTCCGCCTTCAATAGCTCGAGATACAGGTTGATATCGCTCCCTGGCTGGGTCGGCCCTTGAATCAGCATACTCATGTGTATGTACTTCCTCTTCAGACACAGCCACGGGGGAGGTTGTACATCCATAAAACACGGGCCAGGTGCTCTGTTTGTTGCTCTGGTTGCCAAACGGATTGAGACCGTCGGTGCTCGCACCAAGCCTGATGTTCCTTGGGTCGTTCCCGAATTCTTCATCGAATGCGTCTAATGCTTTCCACTGACGTGCATCTGAAGGGTGTGTTAGCACTGGTTTTTCAACACGTTCTGGATCGCTCAACACCGCCTTCTTTCTGTCCTCGTGCCAGCGCATGAGTTTTGCTTCCTTGGGGTCCACGAAGTACCGCTGCAGACGGGAAATGAGTGGAAAGTACCACACAACTTTCCGAGGAGGTTTCTTCGTCCCCCTCTTGTAATGATCAGCACCGCACACCGGACATTTGATCTGGTCCGCGTGCTCGTTACGATAAATTATGCAGTCACGGACGCAAGCGTGGTATTTTGTGTGCGGTAAATCGAGGGGGCACACGATTTTCTTTGCCTCCTGTATACTACTAGCACATGTGTTCCCTTCAGGTAAGTGCGTCTTCAGGTATCGCAGAAAATAGTCCATGCTTGTGTCGGTCCATCCGTGTTTTGCCTTCATCTCTAGAAGATCCAGAGCTACTCTCAAGCGTGACTCCTCCCCCCGCGACTTGCGTCATACAACGGAGTTGCAGAGTCTATCTCTACTTGCGTGATCTTAGATTTACGTCTGGCGTCGGTCGACGTGTTCTTGAGAAGAAGATCTTGAACATGAGGGTCCCGCACGACTGAAGTTAGCGGAGTGTTCATGTCCTCGTCTTCATGTTGTTGATCACCATGACTCCCTTCTTCTTCATTATAGTCGTCTCCGTCGGTAGCCTCTTCGTCCTCTCCATTGCCATGTTCAGACTCCTCCTGATCATCTTCACATGTCGCCTCCCAATTGGTCTCGACGTAATCATCGTCTTCATCATCCATCCACTTAGTGTGGCCCTCCATGAAACTATACCTGAGCAGGTGCTTCTCCACATTACCAGAATCTGGTTTGAACAAGGACCCCAGCTTGCATTTCCGACACGGACACTCTATCTCGGTGCGGTTGTTTCGATGCATCTCGGCCGTCGCGCGTCGCACGTACCTATGCACCACGCTTGTCCTCATCGCAATGACGTTTGCTACAAAATGCAAGAGAGAGAGAGGTTTCATTAACTAGATCCGATTTTCACGGAAAATTTCGGCATGACCTTCCTACAAAAGGTGTAACGTGGAGCGCCAGAAATTTGCCGAAAAGGAAATGAATCAACATTTTGGAAAAACATTGGCAACTCATCCTCATGGCAACACAATAAAATGAAAAGAGATCGAATTCTCATCCACTGACCAATCCCACCCACCTATTAAGATGACACACAATGCAAAATATATAGACGCGATGACGACGTCGAAGATCACCGGAGAGACGACCGATAAGAGAGTGATAGATCTGGAAGTAGCTAGTGGTGCATTTGTGGTGATATCTAGTGTCCGGTTAGTAGATCTAGTGGAGAAATTTGGAATAGGGAAAGTGGGGTAGCATACTAGCTAAAATATAACAAACATGATTGGTTAAATTAGCTAAAAATGGTAGAGGGGTATGGGGGATTGAGCTAGGATCACTAATGGATCGAGTTTGGACTAGTGAGTGAGTGAGTGGGATGGATAGGGGTGGTGGTGGTGGCTGGCCGCACTTATTGAGGCCAAATGTTACCCTAGGCGTATAGGGCATGAAATGCGCCTGCGCTAAGGGTGCTACCCCAGGTTTTTTTTTTATCCCAGGCGAATAGAGATGTGGTGCGCCTGCGCTAAGTGAAGCTAGCCCTGTCCACTTTTTACCACAGGCGCTTTTTGTGAAAATTCGCCTGGGGTATGTCTTCTACCGCAGGCGAACAGGTTTGCTATTCGCCTGGGGTAAAGGAAGATGCCAGGGGTGGTGGTGGTGGCCCTGACACACTTTACCCCAGGCGCTTCTGGAGTTGGTTCACTGGGGTAACAGACTTACCCCAGGCGCACGTGAACTTGTTCGCCTGCGCTAGTTAGCCCATCGCATCGAGTTGTGTGTTTCGCCTGTGGTTGGATATGCTGCTATAAGCAAATCTCTAGTAGTGTCAAGGAGATGCAGAGGAGGGCTGCTGCCCCCCGAGGGCGACAAGAGTGTTCGCCTGGGCAAGAAGGAAGAGGTACCAAATCCTTGAGCGAACGAGCGCGTGATCTTTGCGGATCACGTCTCGCGCGGCCTCTCCTTCCTCTTCATCTTTTCTTGCTTTGATTGTTGTATGTCATGCATACAACTCCATGACCCTGCCTCCAAATGCGATTCAGCATATCTCTTGCTTTATCATACTTTGAGTGCTTCTAGGCATTCGCCCGCACTGGGGCCTTTGGAAGGCCTATTCAAAGTGCGGTTCTTCCGTGAGAAGTCGCAGGTGGGCGACCAGCTTGGAGAAACGCTGCACACCAGCGGCTTCAGAATCCAGGCAAAGACTGGCAACTCCTACCTGGAAATGCATTTCGTCGACTCCGCGCAAGGATGGCGGAGGAAGTGTTTGATGTCGTTGATGACAGCGCGGTGGAGCTCATGAATTCCACCCGTTCGCTGTTTATAAGCGAGAAAGTCCTGGGATCACAAGCTCTGAGTCGAAGAAAGCCAGATCGTCTCCCCGCTACTCGCAAAAGTGGAAATTCTTCGCGATCAGACAACGGGGTCGCGTTGAATGGTTTTAACCTGGCGAGCGTCTTCCTCCGGCGTAGGATCTAGCCTCTTCAAGAGAGGTCATCTAGTATGTGGGATTACCAAGGCGTTCAAGATCCTAGTCGTGTTAGCCAAGATATCCTCTCGAATGCCGAATTCAAGAAGAAGATTGCGGATATCATCAAGCTGAAGGTAGGCGAGCATTTCGCCACCTGCTCACTTGAGCCATTCGAGGCTTCGAAAACCCCCTCCAGCCGAGGTAAGTTTTATTCTCATTTCTGTTTTGTTCTTATGCCATCCGAAACTTTATCGACTGAGTTTTCTCTTCTTTCTTCTTGTTCCTCTTTCGTAGAGTTTTTCAGGTAGCAACATGAATCCGCCAATCTCGGCCGAAGATGCCTCAGACCTCCTAGCGAGCAACGTTGAGGCCCCTCTCGACACCAGTGTCGCTGAAACCGACTCGAGCTCCGAGCATGGCTCTTCGGATGATGCGGAAGAGTCGGGTAGCGACCAGCTCCATCATCGCAAAACGTCGCAGGCAGAGGGATGATGAAGCTACCTCCAAGGAAAGTTCTTTGGGTGGCGGATCCGGCAAGGCGACCGAGCCTCTCCGGGTGATGCCTCTCAACGTGCTTCCTCCCTTGGCTCCAAGCCGAACGTTTCTTCCACCGCCTGGAACGTGTATATTTTGGATGATGACGACTATGATGAGTAAGTTTTTCTTTCGAGTTATCCTTTAGTCGAAGATCTTCTTCTTTCTCCTTATGCCTTTCCTCGATTTTTTTTCTTTCAAAGCAGTATTCAAACCTTTAGCCCCGGCCAGTACACTTCTTCTATTCCTTCTGTAAAGAGAAAGGAAGCGGCTGCGATTGAAAACTCTAGTCGTCCATGCCACCCAAAAGTCTCCGAGTCCAGTACTGGCAACTGCGGCTCCAGATGACAGGTTGCTTAGTTTCGCGGGTGGAGCCTCGCGAGCAAAGAAGTTTCGGGTAGCTTGGCGGATCCTCTGTTCACCGCGCAAAGCCAGGTAAATCTTGTGTAGCCCCCCGAGGTCGTGGTTAATCGCTTGCGATTGGCCACGAACTCAAGTTTAAGCTTTTTCGTTTCTTACTTTTCTTGATTTTATCGGTGCGCGGCAGTGCTCCCGATGGGAGAAGCCCCCGAGCTATGCTCGACTATGTACAATCGTGAATAGGCTAAGAGATTTTGCTCATAACTCGAACTTTTGTCTCGTGCTTTTGTAGTCTCTTCTCAACTCGCTTGCTGCTATCGGTCGCCGAGTGCTCTCGGCTGAGGCGGATTGCGTTTCCCTTCGGGTGGATCGTGATCGAATTGTTGAGGACGACCAGGCTCTCAAAGGTAAGTTAATCCGCTCCATTTGTTATTGTTTCCATTGATCATGAAAATTTCTTAAGGTGTATTCGTTGCTTTGTAGATCAAGTCAATCGCCTGAGGGCAAAAGCTGAAGCTGTCACTCGGGTGAAAACCCTTGAGGCCGAGTTGGAGTCCACCCGAAAGGAGCTGGAGTCATCTCTCAGCATTCAGATGACTTTGAGGGGAAGCTCGCCGAGGCCTAAGAGGCTCTGAAGCAATTGGAAGAGGCTGGTATCTTGTTAGCATCATCCTCCCTCTGTCCCAGCAATTTGCGCGTAAGCTACACTTGATTGTTCTTCTATTGTAAATGCAATTTAACTCTCTATCTGGCGAATTTACGGTATCCTTTTGTAGATGTCCTTGGCATTGCACTGGAGCTACCTAGGAGCCAGCGATTGGACGCCCTGATGGATTCCTGCGCCCAGCTCCAGAAGCATACGAGTGGGATTTGCTCCCTCGTTGGTGAAGCCATTCGAGTGTTGACGCAATTCCATGAGCGCCTGTTGGTGGATGTTGCGGTTCCGCCTACACTGGGTGGCCTTTTAAAGTTTTCCTTGATGACGAAAATCTTCTCCAGGCTTATTCAGTCGCCAGTCTGAATGTGGAGCTAGACGGCAATCCAATTCGCGCTGGCGCACGGAGTCGCAAGACCTTGAGAAGGTATTGTCGAACCTTCCCTACGACACCTTGGGCAGAAAGATAGCGCTTCGTCCCTTTGGCTCTCAGGCTGAAGCCCTTGCCCAGAAGCTTTCTGAAGTGCTTGCCCGTGCTGGTCGCAAGGGGCAACCTGTTGTGATTGGCAATACTTCTGCAACCCCTTAGGCTTAGTTTTAAATTTCTTTTTCTTCTTCCTGTCGATGTAATGAACCTTGGGATGTATTCCCGTATTTTCTTAATCGAAGTGTTTTGTTGAAATCTTCAGTGTCCGATTGTTGTGTTTCACTAGCCCCCGAGCACCCGATAGATGAGTGGTGTGATTTGTCGAGTGGCATCGTTTTGTTTTCCTGAACTTGCGTCTGCTTGTTTTCTAGGTACTTGATCCTAGCGCAGAGCCTTCGAGTGGCTCTACTGCGTAGGTGAATTCCCTTGTTGCAGACACCAGCACATTCGCCTCACTCCGTGACCGTGTTGCGGATGGGGAACATAAACTAAAGGCTTTGCGGGGAGTGGCTGATGTGGCTAAATCAAAGCAAACACTTGCGGCTGAGCGTGAGCAGTTCGTGATGGACGAGCTGGCTGCAGTTGCAATAGAGATGCTTTGTAAGCCTGAGAGCCCCCTAGCACTTTGTTGTTTGCCTCCTTTCACTTTTGACCTATTGTGCTAATTTTTCAGCTGTTGAGCCTGACGGTCCTTGTGAAACTCATTGGGTGGATAATCATATTGCCCATGAACCGGGTAGCTTGAAGCCTCATGCGAACAATTTCTGGTCTTACCGCAGTCACGGCTTTATTTTGGCTACCTTGAAGTATCGGGCTGGCAGGCAAGATTCTTGTTGAAGCCTGTCGTGAAGCCCTTACTTCTGTGCACAAGACTTTCTATCCACTGGATACAGTTCGAGAAGGTTTGAATAATCTGCTAAGGATCTTTGGTCAAGTAGGAGAAGTGCGCGAGTGCGTCCGCCAGCAGCTTATCTGCGGATCTCAAGTACCGCTCGCTTTTTTTCGGGTGTGGTATCCCGAGATCAATTTTAACTTAGTGCCTAGACTTCCTGATATCCCAGTCGATTTTCTTCTCATTATGTAGTCCTTCATCCTGCAGCGGAGGAATCATTCGACTGACTTCTGAAGAGGTTGACCGGATACTTGCCGAGACGACTGTTCGTCGCCACATGTAATTGAAGGATGTAGATATCATGTATTGTGATTGTGATGTCTTTGAAGGCGTAGCCTTGTAAACTCTGTATAGTTTACTCGATGTATTTTTAAGATGTTTATAAGGTGTGTACCTTGTTGAACCTTGTGTTCTGAGATGATTATTTTTATGGTGGTTAGGCGTAGCCCCCATGTGTTCGGGGTGTTACCTGTTGTTTATAACATGTAAAAAAATCGAGGATGCGAACAACTATGGTTGAGAAACCATGTTTTTATTGATATGGCTGAGAAGCCATGTGTTTGATCGAGCAACATAGTGGCTAGAAGAGCCTTATTTCTTGCGAGTAGAATAATCCTAAGGGTAGAATTTGCGGAGATGCGCCACGTTCCACGGGTTGGAGTGGATGCCTCCAGTCTTCGGGTTTTTCAATCGGTATGCGCCAAAAGGGATAACTTCGTGTATTATGAAGGGTCCTTGCCACGGTGGCTCGAGCTTGTGTCCTTCCTTCTGCTTGAGCCGCAACACCAAATCTCCGACCACGAAAGCTCTATGGCGTATACGGCGACCGTGGTAGTTGCGCAGCGATTGCTGATATACTGCGGATCTTGCGAGTGCGATATCGTGTATCTCATCCAGCGCGTCCACATCTTCAGCGAGTGCCCTGTTTGAATTTGATTCACTGTATGCGACGACTCGTGTAGCACTGAATTTGACATCTTCAGGAAGGACAACTTCAGCTCCGTATACCATGAAAAATGATGTGTATTTGTTGATCGATTTTGGAGTTGTGCGTAGACTCCATAGTACCGATGGTAATTCTTCGGCCCGGTGCCTGCTGCTGGGCGCAGTCTGTCGAGTAGTCGTTTCTTTAGTCCAGGCAAACTAACCGTTGGATCGTTCGACTTGGCTGTTTGTTTCCGGTGGGCGACCGAGGCGAAGCTGAGGGTAATTCATTTTTCCTCGCAGAAGTCCTGCGTTTCCTTGGCCGTGAAATTGCTCCCATTGTCCGTGATAATGTTGTGTGGTATACCAAACCTGCACACAATGGAGTGGAGGAATCTCACGGCGCACTCGGCGTGTGCGGAGGTGACTGGCATGGCTTCTATGCTCTTTGTAAATTTGTCGACTGCCACGAGCAGGTGTGTGTATCCGCCAGGCGTAGATTTGCGCAAGGGTCCTAGCATGTCTAGCCCCATTGAGCGAAAGGCCAGGCGATAGGTATCATGTGGAGCTCGGTGGCGGGGGCGTCTAGCTTGGGCGCGAATCTTTGGCAAGCATTGCATTTTTCGACTAGGTCTTTTGCATCTCTGGCTGACGTGAGCCAGTAGAGTCCTGCCCTGAAAACTTTGCCCACAATCGCCTTCCAGCTGGCGTGGTGCCCACAATCTCCTTGGTGTATGTCTCGCAGCAGTTCCTTGACATCCTCGGGTGCTATGCATCTTTACAATATTCCTGATATGCATCTGTTTGTATAGCTCTCCGTTGAGTATCCGAAAGGCCATGCTGCGTCGCACTATTTGTCGTGCCTCGCAAACATCTGCTGGTAGCTGTTTCTTGGACAAGTGGTTGAGGTATTTCTGCGTCCAGACTGGCTCGACAGAAAAACTTGTCTTGAAATATTGTGGCTGAGCTCGATGACAGCGATTTGCGGGTTGACATCTGTCTCCAATGCTGCGGGTCCTCCCGCAGGCTTCTTGACCTTGACTGA
This sequence comes from Alopecurus myosuroides, assembly GCA_028641055.1. Classification (NCBI taxonomy): domain Eukaryota; kingdom Viridiplantae; phylum Streptophyta; class Magnoliopsida; order Poales; family Poaceae; genus Alopecurus; species Alopecurus myosuroides. The sequence goes on along the minus strand of JAPCYS010002811.1, from coordinate 50,746 downwards.
ACGCTTGATCATTCTCTCGAAGTATATTCCTGGCTGTATGGGTGTGTTTGTAGACCGGATGTTTGCCAGTTTATCTGCTTCCTCGTTGTTGGACCGCGCGATGTGTTTCAGCTCACACCCTGTGAAACTTCCTTCGGGTAGGTTATACATGTCCCGATAAGCGACCTTGTTATCCGCGATAGCGTCCCACTCCTTCATTGTCTGCTATACAATGAGGATTGAGTCTCCAAAGATCATCAATCGGGTGGCTCCACAAGCGATTGCCATTTTCATGCCGTGAAGGAGGGCCTCATACTCTGCGTCGTTGTTGGATGCTGGGTCATCGGGTGAAGTCCAATCTCCGGACATACTGCAACTTGTCTCCTCTGGGGATATGAGGACGACCCAGCCCCAGCTCCTTCGTTCCTCTTCGACCCGTCGAAGTACATGATCCAGTTACTCGTGTCTTCTGGCGGTCCTGGTGTTTGCAGTTCTATCCACTCGCTCAGGAATTCCACGAGTACCTGTGATTTCACAGAGTTGCGCCCTGCGTATGATGTCCCAGGCGGCTAGCTTGATGCTCCACTTTGCAATTCTTCCGGGTGCCATGGGATTGTTCATGATAGTACCGAGTGATGCGTCGTTTATCACCGTGACGGTATGCTCTTGGAAGTAGTGCTTGAGTTTTCGAGCTGTGAGTATCACGCCATACGCGAGTTTCATATAGTGAGGGTATCGCTGTTTGCATGGCAAAAGCACCTCGCTGATGTAAATAAATTGGCTTTTGGACGCCGTATGCCTTCCCTTCTTCTAGCCGCTCGACTACGATGACCGTGATGATGACTTGGTTAGTTGCGGCTAGATATAAGTATAAAGGCTCCTTCTCTTGTGGCGTTGCCAGGACTCGCTTGCACTTCAGTAGTTGCTTCAAGTCTAGGAACACCTTTTTTTTCTTCGGGTGTCCATTTTGATCTTATCCGTCTTCTTCAACAGCTTGTAGAAAGGCAATGCTTGCTCGCCTAATCTCGCGATGAATCTGCTCAGGGGGCTAGTCGTCCTGCGAGCAGCTGCATACCGCAAAGATTGGTTGGATCCTTCATTGTCAAGATCGCTTGTATTTTCTCTAGGTTGGCTTCAATTCCTCGAGCGGACACCAAGTAACCGAGAAGTTATCCTGCAGGGCCACCGAAGAGGCCCTTAGTCGGGTTGAGCTTGATCTTGTATGCGTTCAGAGCATCGAATGTTTCTCTGATGTCCTCGAGGAGCGTGTCCTCAACTCGAGTCTTGATGACGATGTCGTCAATGTACACCTATACGTTCTTGCCAATGAGCTTGGCGAGGTATTTTTGCATGCAGCACTGATATGTTGCGCCTGCGTGTTTTAGCCCGAAGGCATTGTTGTGTAGCAGTAGACACCGTGAGGTATGATGAATGCTGTATTTTCCTCGTCTTCCTTTTTCATCCTGATCTGATTATATCCCGAGTAGGCATCTAAGAAGGAGAGGCGCTGGCAGCCTGCATGGAGTCCACGATCTGGTCGTTACGTGGGAGGGGCAAATTATCCTTGGGGCAATGTTTGTTCAACTACGTGTAGTCGATGCACACGTGAAAGATGTCAGTGTTTTTCTTCGGGATCAGCACTGGGTTTCACTACTAGGAAACTGGTTATAGCCGCACAGCTTAGCGCCGGCGCACACATATTTCGATCCGCCGGCGCTAATAGCGCCGGTGCGGAGTTTACGCATGCGCTGGTGCTAAGAAATTACCCCCGGCGTGTACCTAATCTTCTGCGCAGGCGGTAATACGGGCGAGCAGGCTTGTGCCATCACCTCACACCTATCCCGGCGCGTTGGATTTTAGTGCGGCGATGCTACTCAAGTACCGCTCGCGCCTAAGGGCATGTGCATTCGTTCAGATAGATCCTGTCTATAGCAAGCCTCCAGGTCACTTATAGATGGAAGTAAAAAAACATGTACAATAGTGTGTCGTTTTGGACGTCTGTAAGCATCTAACTTCTCCGTACTTTCCGGAAATAAATCAAAGTGCTATCTCCTGAAATTAAGGAACCTGATAACCCACGATTTGCATTGGGGCCACAAGTAGCCCAACCCATACAATGGGAAAAGAGGTGTCGTTAGCGAGCGAATCTCACGGGAGTCGACCGTCTACAGATTTACCCACGACATCCTTCTCTTTCCTTCCCCTCTTCCCTCCAACTCACCAAAAATCTTAGTTGTCATCGCTTATAGACAGCTGACTGGATGTCTTTGTACATGCCATAAGAGCAAGTCTAACAGGCCCCGTATCACGCGAGCGCCCCGTAAAATTCCGGCGGCATACGGGCGCGTGCCAAAACGGCCGTCTAGCTGGCCCCGTATGCCGCCTGGCCCGTAACAAAATTTTTACGGGGCCTGCTCCACCTCCCTCCGCCCCGTACATATAGAGGGTGAGGGTTGGGGTGGGGGTCCAACCCCCCACCCGCAACCCTAGCTCCGCCGCGCGCCGCCGCCCGCATTCGCAGCTCCGGCGAGAAATTACTCACGCGCCGCCGCCGCATTCGAAGCTCCACCACCGCGATGAGCTCCCCCGACGCCTCAGGCTCCTCCACCGCCCGCTCCAAGCGCCGCCGCGAGCCGGAGACGCTCGAGGAGGCGTGGCGGCTCCACTGCAAACACTCCGTTGCAGGGAGCCGCCGCAGCGTCTGGAAGTACGTGGCGTGGCCGCAGGCCATGCCGGACACGCTGAAGGACTACGCCCCGGGAGGGAGATACTACAGCGTCGACCCGCCGCCGCGGCCGATGTGGGCCGCAAATTCGAGAAATGGCTCGCGGAGAGGGAGCTGCTGCAGCAGTGCAAGCGCGGCGGCGACGGCGCTAGCGGCAGCGGAGGAGGAAGCGCGGCGACAGCGCAGGAGGAGGCCTTACCGGCGACAGAGGAGGAGGAGGAGGCCGCCTTCGCGGCGGCGCTCGAGCTTTCGAAGCAGGAAGCAGAGGCGCGGGCGCGGGCGGAAGCGGAGGAGGAGGCGAAGGCCGTCGCCGACGTCGAGGCCTTCAAGGCGATGGAGGCTTCCGGCCCCGTCGTCTTCCTCGACTAGATTTAGGTTAGATTTCATGTTCGAGCAGTTCTTGTACCAATGGTGATCTGAGAAATGAATGAAATCGAGTTTTATCTTCTCTCCCGCGTAGTTCGAATTTAAACATACGGGGCGGATATAGGGGGACTGCTAGACGAACTTGAAAAACTGAGCACGGATTTTCCTAGATTTCCTATACAGAGCCCTCTACACGCGATTTAGATGGCGAAAGTTTACGGGTCCTGTTAGACATGCTCTAAGTAATGGTGCGCGCCGGCGCTAAACCATCTGGTAGCCAAGCCCACAGTCGGGCCACACACTACCCACATCACCCTCTCTCTCTTATCCTTCCACTAGTAAAGGTGCACGTGCAATGCACGTACATCGTTCTGATATTTTTTCCATCCAACTCAGCAGATATATATTATCATCATATACATACTAATGCAACATAATCCCAAGAAATTGGCATCTCTTGGTCTGAAATATTGGGTTGGCAAGTGATCAAGCATTTGCTGATCCACACATCTACATGATCGAAGACAAGTTTGCTAGTCTTAATTGCCAAGCTCCTAATTCATGTTGGACTGCACAATTCCTATGTTTACTGAAAATGCTACATTGTAGGATTGATCAACGTGCACACTCCCATCCTCCTCTTCTTAACAAACCTGACATGTACTTTGCCTCCTACTCATCTCTTGATATTGCCTACAAAAGGAAAATGACAAATTATAATCTCTGCCTCCTACTCATCTCTTGATATTGCCTACAAAAGGAATATGATAAATTATAATCTCCACACGCCCGAGACCGTCGACATGACAAAAATTGGATATGAAGGATGTCAGACATGGTATGAACTTAGATGTCCAGTGCGCAAGAGTTGGTTCTTGCCAATTGCTTTAAGTACTACATGTGGAACCATATCTTTCTGATTATAACAACCAAACAACACAATTAATTTATCGATCTGTCGCAAAGTGTAAGTTTAAACTAAATAGTCGGGTACGTCAGATACACATGTTTAGACCGACTCATCAATTTCACTGTTTTGTATTCAACCAAATACATGTGAATGAATTTGGGGTAAAGTACTGAAACATAGGTGACTGCAAGGAAACAGACTATCAGTTGAATTTCCTGGGGGCGACAATAACCAGGCATGCTACAGCAGAGACATCTATGTGTCATGAGGATATGAAAGTTCAAAATGCTTCCTACAGTCTGAAAGGAAGTTAGCGAACACATATGAGTTCTGAATTTAATTATTTATTAGCAGCAATGTCAATTTGATAATTTCTATGCATACGATGGTAACAGAAAGAAAGGACATAACGAAAAAGAAGCACCACTTCTCAATGTTTTCTAGAACATCTCGATGATTCAACGTGAGTATCCAGCGCAGAGATGAGGCTTATTTTGCCAAATATTTACTTACTTACTGAAAATTATTTGTAATTTTAAGATGTCGTTAGTACAGAGAGTAATTACCCTCTCTTCAGAACTACTTCAGCAGCTGCTTGGCCACTTACTATCTCCTTGGACTTTCTTGTACGGTTCTTTCCTTCATGTAGTTGCAAGGAATAAAGGAATCTTCTTCAGTTATGGTTCCCATGTTGTACAAACAACACGAATCCAAAAGAGCAAGCTCATCCTTTGTTAAAATTTATACCTTCACAACTGTGAGAAATATGTGTTGGTAAGTGGACTAAAAAACTCCAGCAATTTAGGAAAAAACATGATATGGATCTGCAAGTGTACTACTTTTGTCTACACATCAATGAACAATGATGGAGCGAGTCCGGTAGCATTACCGAGGTCCTCATCGTCGTCGTTGATGAGAATTACTCAGTGGTACCGACAGCGATGTGAGGATGCATTGGACGATGGGGCGAGGACGGCAAACAGCAGTGTGACCGAGGTAGTGCTGGATCTCGCCTTTGGCGTTGGCACCGTTGGTGATCGGGTATCCGGCGTCTACAGTGTAATTCGAATATCGACATGAAAGTGGTGCTCGAAAAATTAGTAATGTTATTATAAGATTGACTGTCTGAACATGCCAATCCCATATCTGTATCAAATAATATGGCTTCAGATGCCATCCTGTATTTTCATTCATCGTTAGACAAATTAGTAGGTCAACCTATTTGTAGGCTTTAAGGTTCAGAAGGTAAAACAGAACCATACGTATGGGCACCAAATTTTTACAGCAAACTGAGCACATGGTAGACCTGAGTTGAATACCATATGCAGGTGCAATAAACAATGAGAAGAAAAATATAGGCCCATGTCAACGGCTCAACAGAGAGTTAATGGAACTAATAGGCCTTTTTCACAGGTTGAGATACCTCTTGCTGTGCTCAACAGAGTCAGCCAGTTCACTCGCATCATCGCTGCCTTTCATGCTCGTGAGTAATAATAACCTGAAAATGGGAACGCAAAAAAAGAAATTGGAAACAAACAAACAAATTCAGCAGTCACATAATACCTTCAGAATCTGAAAACAAATAGGTCCAGGATAGGCCTAGTTTGGTGTAGACGGTAACTGCAGTTCGGCGGAGGCGATCCAAAATCGGTCGGGAAGGCGGCGGCGTGCGGCAGTGTCGTCTGGTCGGACAGGAGCGTCCAGTGCAGGAAGCGTTGGGGTGGGGGGGGGGGGCGTGCGGCGGCAAAGGCGATGTGCAAGGCGGGGGTCGTGCGATGGCGGCGGTTGAAAATTGGGAAGAGGGGATTTGATTATAGCCATCGGGCTAGTGGGGGATTGGTTAGTCTGACTGCTGTTTTAGCGATAATCTGCACCGTCTGTTAAGATGATCTGATGGTCTGTATTGTTTGGATCTGCCGCTCTGGTTCCTTTTATATTAGTGGTGATGTTTTAGCGATAATCTGCACCGTCTGTTAAGATGATCTGATGGTCTGTATTGTTTGGATCTGCCGCTCTGGTTCCTTTTATATTAGTGGTGATGATCCCCTCCTCTCCTCCCCGATTCAGATCGAGTCGCCGCCCTCCTACCTGGTAGGGCTCTTGTGCCGTCATCCCTCAGCCCTGGCCGCTCCTCCTTTCAGCCGTGCCCTCCTCTCCTCCACCCCACGCCATCCTGTTCATCTTGGCGCTTCAGATCTGACCCCGACGGCGACACCCCGCTCCACTGGGCCACCCACAACGATGCGTGCTCCTCTTGTCTTGTTCGCGTCGCCGGCCTCGCGCGCTCCTGCGACGCAGCCGCTTCCTAGCTGTGGATGTCGCTCATGGCCGTCCAAGGTTGCCGGTAGCCAGGAGTCCCGGCGCACACCTCCACAAGGCCGACAACTTCACCTCGCCGACGGCTGACCCCGCGGCAAAGGGTGCGCGCTACGCCGCCGTCTTCACGGCTACATGGAACGCCCCAGTCTGACCGCTAGATTTGGATGCCGCTGCCTTCCCCTGGTCGATTTGGATCTTTCGGATTCATAGGTAATATTGTCCTTTCCCACTTGTACTCTACTATATGTATTAGCTTCCTAGTACGTATGTACATGCACTGTCCATTTGGCTACTTGTGTGTTCGTGAGATGCATCTAAGATAATCCGAGATGCATCTACGATGGGGCACAGCGAGCTGGACTTGAATCAGGTCCTGATGCAATAATCTCGGTCCAGGTGCATCCATTCCCCGACTTTTAATAAATATTACTAGTGCAGAACCCACAAAAGAACTACTGATTGAACTCAATCAACGTCTGCAACTGCTCCCCCAATGGGTGTGCATCAGCTTTTCTGGTTACCTACTCTTGCTAGGTTTTTTCCTAGTAAGAGACACACAAGTAGTTCAATCTGATGCATAAGTTTATATCGAAATCTTGTTTATTTATGCTTAAGAATTCCATTTATCAACATGTTTAGGCTGCTATCCTGTTTGTTTGTTCAAATTAAGTGCATGTCTTGTATATTACGAGATGGTTAATCAAGCACTTGTTCTACTAGTATTTACTCGTACAGACAGACAATGTTCCGCAGTCTGTTGTTGTTGAGTCAATTGAGTTAGCAATTCTTCTGGAACTAGCACAGTAGCACATTTATTTTAATTACCTGATACATGTCTTGTTGTGGTCAAATTGGTATGTGAATTCATAGCGAACCATGCAGACACACAGACACGAGCGACAAGTTGTTGTTTCTGCTTGGTGGTACTAGTTAACAGTATTTAGTTGCTAGGTAATCATGTTAATTTTTCCTTGATAATAGAAAACAAGCTGTGACGTGTTTGTAATAGCATATGAGAGGCTCTCAAGGGCCAGTGTGTCGCTGAGGGATGGCTCTGTGTGGTGCATGTTGCCTCGATCGGCCTGCGTTGGTCCGGCTCTGGCGGAGGAGGTGGCGGCAATGTTTCAAGCTTTCTAGTAGCGTTCATTGAATTTGAGAAGCTGTAATGATAGTTTCATCATCTGTAATCTTGGCTTGCAATTCCTATTGAATAAATGGATTAAATACTAGTACATGTTGATGGAGTTGTGTTTGATTGAAACCGGTGACATTGAAAGTTGTAGCCGTTTTATTCCAATTGATGTAATCGCTGATGATTTGTTTGATACATAATGGTGAGAGCTTTGGTACTTGCTGCTATAGTCGATTGGAAAGAGAGAAAAAAAGGCAACGGAACGACTGTACTCAGCACACGCACTGGGGCTAACTTCTATTGCCGGCGTAGGGAAACAGCCCGCCCGTGCTATCCACGATGCCCCTGGCGCAGGGAAACAGCCCGCCCGTGCTATCCACGATGCCCCTGGCGCAAGGAGCTGCGCGCCGGCGCTAGGAAAATAGCACCGGCGCCTTTCCCTAGTAGTGTTTGCTAACCAAGTGGATATCTTTATTCTCTGATGAATTTTGCCGCGATTAGTCTGTTTACTTCTTCTCCTAGTGCTTTTTTGCTTTGGCTCTAAGAACCATCGGGTGGTCTGCTTGATAGACTTGGTGTCTTTGTAGACTTCGAGTGAGTGCTCGGCGAACTCCCTGGGTATCCCCGGCATATCTGAAGGCTGTCAGGCAAAAATTTCCTAGTACTCACGGAGGAGTTCGACGAGCGCGCCTTCCTATGCTGGCAAGAGGGTGGTGGTCACCATCGCCATCTTCGTAGGCTCCGTCGGGTGCACTTAATGCTTTCGAGTATCACTGTTTGCGCTGAACTCGCGCTCTGTGGCATTCTTCTTTGTGAGAGGCATCACGGAATGATCCGTGGTTTTTGCTATCTCCTCCAGCTCCTCTTGCGTCCCGAAGGATATGGCGATCTCGTTAAACTTGAAGTCGCACTTGTAAGATTTTTCAAAATCGCCGTCGATGGTGATGGTGCCGTGGTCCCCAGGCAGCTTGAGCTTCAGGTAGGCGTAGTGTGGTACCGCCATGAATCTGGAAACGCTGTTCGGCCAAGAATAGCGTGGTACTGTGAGGGCCAGTCGACTACTTCGAAATCGAGGAATTCTCGTCTGCAATTGCTTTGGTTGCCGAGCACCACCTCCAAGTTTATTGTTCCAAGTGGGCGGACTGCCTTTCCTGGTACTATCTCGTGAAAAGATGTTTCTGATTCTGCGAGTCCGTCAAGTTCCTGTTCATCATACGGAGTGTGTCCGCGTAAATGACGTTGATTCCGGTGCCTCCGTCCATGAACACTCGGCAAGTTCGTAGTTGCCAATCTGCGCCTGGATGACGAGCGCGTCGTGTCCTGGTCGATAGACTCGCGGGGGATGGTCTTCTTTGGAGAAAAATTATCGGTTGGTCAGCCATATTCAGATACTCGGGTTTGGTCGGCGGGCTGGGTAAGCCATGCATATCTGTCGTGTATTTGTTTTTTGGGCCCTGCGGGACGGGCAGACGTTTTGTATCCTCCCAAGAGTCATGCGAGGTTTGGGTACACATTGCCTCCCTGGTTTGCGACGGGTGGTGTAGGTAGTGCGACTAACACCACGTTTTGGTTTCCTGGTGGAGGCATGGGTTGCGGCGGGTGGAATCCCTGATTTCCTCCTCCCGGGAGCTGCAGGTAGCCCTGACCGTTTGCTGCACTGTTTTTCTTCGAGAAGGCCTCGTGTATGTCAATGAACTTTCGGCAATCCTTGAGAAGGTGTGTTGCTTTGGTTTTGCCAGCGCTTATCTGTATATAGATGTAGCGTGTAGTAACCATCGATGTCCTCCTCAGGGAGTTTTATCCTCTGGCTTTGGCTTCCACTCGCGATTTCCACGGTGCCCGCTGTCGCGATTTCTTGTGAACTCCGCCGCTACCAGTTCTTCTGATCAACATGATCGTAATGCTTTCTCCTTTTGTTTCGACCATGACGGTCGTCTTCGGGTGCTGGCGAAGATGCCTCTTCGTTGCGCACTGAGTCCTCTCTGTTGGCCCATCTTTCGGCTATAGCCATCAGCTCTCCAATGATTTTGGGCGCGCCTCGTCCCAGTTCTTCTCTGAAGGCAGTTCGCCGAGCTCCTTTGTCAAAAGCTTCGACATCGACCTCTTCTGATATGTTTCCCGATGTATTCCTAACTGTGGTCCATCGCATGATACATTCGCGAGTAGACTCGCCACTCTTCTGCTTGCAAGCTCGCAGCTCCTCGATGGTTGCAGGCCTTTTATATGTCGCCTGGAAGTTCTTGCAGAAGTCGAAGTTTAGATCGTCCCATGATCCGTAGCATGCCTTCGGTCTTCCTTCGAGCCAGCTGCACGCTGCTCCTACAAGATGTAAGTTAAGGTACTGCATAGCCGTGGTCTTGTTCTAACGTTGGCATTTTACTGCCGTGAGGTAATCCGATAGCTAGGACTGCGGCTCCAGCGAACCTTTGTATTTTTGTACTTCCGTAGTAAGCTTGAACCTCTTGGGCATTGGTGCCTCGCGGATGTTGCGAGTGAAGCATAATGCGCCGCAAGCCTCTTCGTCAGAAGAGGTGGATGGAGAACGTGCGCGGTTCCTGGCTGCTCGGGCCTTGTTGAACTTATTTTGCACGATGTCAGATCGCACGTTGTATCCAGGCTGGTCGCGATCGACCTCCTTCCGTGGATCCTTGTTGCAGTGTCGCGAGCGGCTGCTGTGATGTCGCGAGCTACGATCTCGATCCCTCGGGCTGCCATTGCTGCTACTCGGCTATCACCGCGTCACCGGGCTTGTTTTCCTCGGCGCGACGAGGTGATTTCTCCTTCCTGGGCGATGTACTCCTATGTCTGCGGGGTGCTTCTTCGTCTTTCTGTGCAGTAGCTTTCTTGCGGTCATAGGAGGCGAGTTTTGCGGCTGCCATGCCTAGCCCTTTCTGGACTTGCCTTCGGGGTCGTTCTCCCCTGGCTGGTTAGTCTGTAGGTAAGTTGCTGTAGCCAGTACTGCAGCTGCAGTAGTCGTTGGGTGTACGCTGTTGTCCTCGTCGACGCGCATAAGGTAGCTCGAGTGTCCTTCTGATCCCGGTCAGGGATTCGCCATCCATGGTTGCGGTTCTCGAGACGTATCTCTTTCTCCAGGGATGGTTTCCTACAGAATGTGTCTTAAATAGCGCCGCACGGCGCTGACTCAACTCATCCGCTAGTTTTCTCTGCTCAGCCAGATCTTTGCGAGCTTCTTTGATCAAAGTTGCCGCTCTCACTAGGTGGTAGTGGTACGCGGTCATATGTTTGTGAGGGGCTCTTGCTTCGATCGGTTTTCTTGTGCGGATGGCCGCTTTTGCCCGGTCCCAAGCTTCTCGTGATACGTTGATGGCTCCGCGTTCCCTTACAGTATCTTCTGTTTCTTCGGGTGGGTCACTCGATCCTGCCATGCAGACTTGAGCCAGATATGGCTCGTGAGTCCTAGGCATAGTTTGGAGAGCTTTCCTGACCCGAGAAGGTTCTTCTGTGGAGAGGGTGCGGAAGTTGCGGATGGATTCGCCGCTCCTTGCTAAGTTGCAATCTGCGTAGTCTGGCAGTGAGTCGACAACTCCCGGACTCGAGGTCGACTCATAGTCCCATCCTTCGAGATTGGTTTGCTCGGGAAGTTTCGCTTAGAAGCAATGGCCTCGCAATCTACTTCTCGTATGAGGACAATTGTCGTGACAAACCACGACAAACATGGTCCTCCACATCAATATGATTCGTGCAGAAAGAGATGTACTCTTCGGTGAGAAAGCCATGAACGATGATTCCATCCGGACGGGCCCTGTTGCGAACAAATCCTTTGATGACCCCATTCATCCTATCAAACGACATCATGGTATGCATGAACAACGGCCCGAGATGGATGATATCGTCCACGATATGGACCAACATATGAAAACATATATCAAAGAATGATGGTGGAAAGTACATCTCCTGCAGCCTTCTCCGTGAGATCTGGTTCCCCGTGATCTCTTCCTGCAGCCTTGAGATCTGCTTCCCCGTGATCGACTTTCGAGATATCACGTCGAAGAAGTTACACATGCCAAACAGGGTTTCCTGGACATGCTTGTCCATTATCCCGCGGATCACAACCGGAAGTATCCGCGTCATCATCAGGTAACAGTCATGAGACTTCATCCCGCTGAACTTTTTGTTTCTGCGCGTCTAGGAATCTGCTTATTAGCCCTCAGTAACCGCTAGGGACTTTGACTCCGACAAGGCACATCATCAATTTTGTGATCTCGTCCAGACTAAGAGTGAAGAAGGAGAGGGGGCAATATTAGTCATTCCTCTTAACCCTTTTGGCCTTGCGGCCCTCCGTCTCCTCATCACACGATTGGTCGTCTCTCGTCATCATCCAGGCATCCCCCTAAAGATCTACCCTAATACCAAAATATTTCAGGTCGTTTCTTGGTTTCACCCCGTCTTTGGTCCTCTCCGACATGTTGAGCAGCGTGCCAAACAAACTTTCAAACACATTCTTTGTGATATGCATCAGATCAAGGCAGTGAGGCGTACTGAGAATGGGCCAGTATGGCAAGTTCCAAAACACCGACCTCGTCTTCCATACATCTAGAAGCATTTTGGCGTTTTTTGCTTCTGTCCCGGCTCTGAGCATTCCTTCCAATCATTCAGCAACCTGTAGATTTCTTTGCCGCACCTCTTATGTGGAGGTCTCCGGAGCTCGTGTTCACCGTTAAAAAGGTCTCCTCGCCTTATCCATGGGTCTTTGTTGGATAGCCACCTTTGATGGCCAACGAAAACTGTTTTCGAAGACCCAGGATCTTTGGGAAGTTGCATAAACGTGGGGTCATCCATGCACATCACGCAACCGTTATGTTCGTGGCACACCTGACCCGCCACATATACGTAGCCGAGTAGGCCGTGAACCGTACAGAGCAAGACATCTCTCATTGGGAAATATTGTTCACTGAAGGCGTCCCACGTGTTCACCCCTTCCTCGGCCCATAACGTGTCCAGCTCATCTTTAAGCAGCTTAGGGTATAGATTGATGTCGTTGCCTGGTTGTTTCGTCCCTTGAATTAGCATACTCATGTGAATATACTTCCTATTAATGCACAACCAGGGGGATGTTGTACATCCATACAAACACGGGCTAGGTCCTATGGGTGTGACGAAGGCATGGATCCTAGAACCTGCGGGTAAGGACACCCCATCTCAGGCCCAAGGTTAAGGCCCAAGAAGAGGAGCCCTTGGAGTGTTCCAGAAGGCCCACATGAAGCCCACCCGCATTGCCTTGCGGGTTAAGTTAGGAAACGTGTAACCGACATAGGGTTAGAGTTCGAGTCCTCTCCGGGTAGGGTTTGAGACCTAGCCACTTATATAAGGTCAGGAGAGCCACCGGAAGAGGACCAAGCAATACCGCACCACCAAAGCCTTGAGCTCGAGATCATACTCTCGACTTGAGCAACCACCATTGTAACCGATCTACTCGTTAATACAAATCGACAGAGGCAGGAGTAAGGGTTTTACCTCTACGAGGGCCCCGAACCTGGGTAAATCTTGCCTCCTGTTTAGCCGACGATCGCCACCAGCGCTTATGGGTTCTCCTATTCGAAACCCTATGGGTTCACCCGAGGGATTTGTAGAGTCTCAGATTCGACAATTGGCGCCGTCTGTGGGAACGGCGGGCGCTGGATCTCCGGCATCTCCGGCTTCATCGACAACCAACCCCCGTTGGAAACCCTCGACTATGGCTCCGAACAATCCTATACTGATCGGATCTGTCATGGTCACCCCTCACTCGCCGGAGTCACGCCCGGTATTCAGCGAGCTGGAAAGGAGCGTCACCTTGACGTTCGGAAGCTTAAAGTTCGTGACCAACAGGACGAAATCCTCCACTTTCCTGAAGATTCAGAAGATTCAGATTTAGAAGCTATCGACTCGCGACCCTACCTGGAAACAGGTAGCGAGTCCATCCGCTTCAACTTCGGCGACTTCCACACCCTCTCGACAGAGGAACCTTCTCGAGTCCAGAAAACTCTCAAAAATACGCCTAGGACTCACGGGCCACGACTGGCTCAAGTCTGCATGGCAGGATCGGATCAACTACCCCCAGAAACAGAACATAGCGCAGCAGAACGCGCCGAAATCGGCGTCACACGGGAAGCTTGCGACCGAGCCAAGGAGGCTATGCAAACAAGCAAGCCACCCGCAGCTGAGGCGCCACAAGAAGACATGGTCGCCTACCACTATCATCTAGTTAGAGCGGCCGCAACCATCAAAGAGGCTCGAATAGATCTGGCCCGCCGAAGAAAAGCGGCGGACGAATCGAGTCAGCGACGAGCTGAGCTATCCATGACACCTTCGGTCGGAACCCGACCCACAAGGAGGGGATACGCATCAATGTCTAGGGACATTGAGTCCTTGGGTGGAGCCAGCAGGTCGGTCGCACCTTCCCTTATGAGGGTTGACGAAGATGGGAACGTCTACCCGCAAATTCCTGGGGCCGCAGTCCTGGCCGCAACAACTTACATGCAGATGAACCAGCCGGCGGAAAGCGATCCTCGGGCCGAACAGTACAAGCAAGTGCGCAAAGGACTAGGCATGGCCGCCGCAAGGCTCGTCTCCTACGACCGCAGGAAGGCCGTTGAACAGCTGGAGAAGGAGAAAGAAAAAGAAAAAGAAGCATCTCGCAAGCGTAGAAGCACTTCGCCAAGAAGAGACAAGTCCCCACGCCGCGGTCGGGGAAAAGAAGCTCGACGTCTCGGTGACAGCCGAAGCAGCAGCGAAGGCAGCCCAAGAGACAAAAGCTCGCGACACCACATCAGCCGCTCGCGAAAACGAAGCAAGGAGCCAAGGAAGGATACTGACCGCGACCAGCCAGGATACGATGCGCGATCAGACATCGCCCAAAATAGGGTGGACAAGGCTCTCTTACGGGGATGCGATCGAGTGCCAATGTTGCTGCATATACATTATCCATGGGGTTATTGAAGTGACCTGGTGGAGTATGAAATCGTGATGGGGGTAGTGGTACTGTATTGCCAACAGCAATCCCTGTCTGCAACGTGGGTAACCCGGCTTGCACGTTTGCCGTCTATCCTCCGAGGGTCATAGGCTGATGTCCGGTTTCCTGATTCACAGACGGAATTGGTTGATCCTGAGGTGTAATGAACAGTGCGGCCGGGTGTATACTTCCACCCGCTGCCGGTAATCTCGATTGGTGCCTATGATTGTACATTCTAGTCGACTGAACTTGGAGCCGTTTCTCCAATTCTTCCAGCTCGCGCTGGCGCGCGGCTATCCCTTGCTTCTCAGCTTCAACATCTCTCCTTTGTTGATCCAATGCACGGCGAGCCACATCCAGATCTGCGGCGCGTGCCGCCGCGTTTTCGGGGGTTATCACCGTTGCTAGTACTGTGGGATCTAAGATCAGGTTATTGTTGAATAGAGCCGGATTTCGAGGATTTGAAGGTCCCGCTCCTGGCATTCTGTTCACCACAAACCCAAACATGTTTCTCCGCTGCTCGCTTTCTGCAGTACGGCTGGTGACTGAAGCCGAATCTCCGTCAACCCGGGCTATAATCGGGTTTCCATCATTCGGAACTTGTTGCTGGGCCAGCGCTCGCGCCGCTCCGACCGCGGCCGTTGTCACATCTCCCTGATTGAGATTGGTTGCAGGGGCTTTGTAGACCGCGACCTGGCGTGCGATGCCCGGCGAAGACTCGTATTCTTCCTCATCACAACTATCCTCCTCGTACCGGTCCTCTAGCAGGTCCACGCGGGGTCCATGACCAGGCCACGCGGGGTCCATGCCGGCTCC
Source organism: Alopecurus myosuroides (assembly GCA_028641055.1). Taxonomy (NCBI): domain Eukaryota; kingdom Viridiplantae; phylum Streptophyta; class Magnoliopsida; order Poales; family Poaceae; genus Alopecurus; species Alopecurus myosuroides. The sequence goes on along the minus strand of JAPCYS010002811.1, from coordinate 35,547 downwards.
TCCGGCTGTCCCGACCGACTCTTCCCCGTCCGACTGAACGTAGGTCGCTTCTCCTGACACAGAATCATACTCAATATCATCAGGAATAGAGCCGGACGTACGTACCATGCCTACGAAGACGTTGACCCGGCCGATTGTGACGATAGATCCTGTTTCTAGCAGGTCCGACTCTGGCCCCCAGCCAAAGTCGTCTACCATCTTCTCTCCTTTGGGGTTGGTGTAGATCTCGCCGATGACGAGGTTCTTCATGCTTTCCCGAGCTTCTCCCGTGATGTAAACACCCTTGGACGTAGGCCCCACGGTGGGCGCCAACTGTCGTGGGATAATCACGGCAGACGTTACCGGGGGTAACTTACTTTGGGGAAAATCGACTCTGGTGTTTGGGAGAGGGTTTAGCTCAGGGGAAATCATGCTATCAATCGATCTGGTAGCTCTGGCAATCAAGTCGCCGAGTCTCCGATCTAGGGTTACAACTATCAGTTCTCGTATTACAGGGATACTCGAATATCTGGTAAATCTCTCTTTCTCTAACCCTAGGAGCCGGCTTATATCTTACCCGGCTCCCTGGCTTCCTATACAAGGCATACTCGGAATCCTACCCGGAAACCGCACACAACCCTAAGTTTCCTAATTGTAACCCCAAGGGCCGGGTTACAAGGCCTATGTTCCTTCTTGGGCCTTCTAGAAACTCCTCCTCCCTGAGCCGGGTCTTGCCCGATTCCCTTTGGGCCGGGTTACACCTTGGTGTTATCCTACTGGGTTATCATCCCTCCATCAAGATTGGTTGCAGGGGCTGTGTAGACCGCGACCTGGCGCGCGATGCCTGGCGAAGACTCGTATTCTTCCTCGTCACAGCTATCCTCTTCGTACCGATCTTCCAGCAGGTGCAGGATAGACTCGGTATCATCTTCTCTCATGACCCGGCCACGCGGGGTCCATGCCGGCTCCTCCGGCTGTTCCCTCTTCGCGGTGGGCTCTTCTACCGGATCGACTGTCCCGACCGACTCTTCTCCGTCCGACTGAACGCATGTCGCTTCTCCTGACACAGAATCATACTCGATATCATCAGGAATAGAATCGGACGTACGTACCATGCCGACGAAGACGTTGACCCGGCCGATTGTGACGATAGATCCGGGTTCTAGCAGATTCGACTCTGGTCCCCAACCAAAGTCGTCTACCATCTTCTCTCCTTCGGGGTTGGTGTGGTTCTATCTCGCAGTTTGTGTGAGATACAGTACACGGTTTGAGGGGCCCAGGGATAATTTCAAGGGCATTATTGGCATTCATTAAAACTCGTAGATTTGGTCCAATGTTGCGGTATTTTTTAGCTATAGTACATTGCTTGGGCATCCGTGCAAAATTTCATGGGCATTTATGGTATTAATTAAAACTCGTAGATTTGGTGCTATGTTGCAGTTTTCGTGAGCTATAACACACAGTTTGGGTGTCCGGGGTCAATTTCATGAGCATTTCTGGCATTCATTAAAACTCCTAGATTTGGACCTTTCTCGCAGTTTTTGTGAGCTATAACACACTGTTTGGGGGTACCGGGACAAATTGCTGGGCGTTTCTAGCATTCATCAGAACTCGTCGATATGGTTCTATCTCGCAGTTTGTATGAGTACAGTACACGGTTTGAGGGCCCAGGGATAATTTCAAGGGCATTTTTGGCATTCATTAAGACTCGCAGATTTGGTCCAATGTTGCGGTATTCGTGAGCTATAGTACACTGTTTGGGCGTCCGTGCAAAATTTCATGGGCATTTATGGTATTAACTAAAACTCGTAGATTTGGTTCTATGTTGCAGTTTTCGTGAGCTATAGCACACAGTTTGGGTGTCCGGGTCAATTTTATGGCATTTCAGGCATTCATTAAAACTCCTAGATTTGGACCTTTCTCGCAGTTTTTGTGAGTCATAACACACTATTTGGGGGTACCGGGACAAATTGCTGTGCGTTTCTAGCATTCATCAGAACTCGTCGATTTGGTCCTATCTCGCAGTTTGTGTGAGATATAGTACACTGTTTGAGGGGCCCAGGGACAACTTTAAGGGCATTTTTGGCATTCATTAAAACTCGTAGATTTGGTCCAATGTTGCGGTATTCGTGAGCTATAGTATACAGTTTGGGCGTCCGTGCAAAATTTCATGGCATTTATGGTATTAATTAAAACTCTTAGATTTGGTGCTATGTTGCAGTTTTCGTGAGCTATAGCACACAGTTTGGGTGTCCGGGGTCAATTTCATGGGCATTTCTGGCATTCATTAAAACTCTTAGATTTGGACCTTTCTCGCAGTTTTTGTGAGCTATAACACACTGTTTGGGGGTACCGGGACAAATTGCTGGGTGTTTCTAGCATTCATCATAACTCGTCGATATGGTTCTATCTCGCAGTTTGTGTGAGATACAGTACACGTTTGAGGGCCCAGGGATAATTTCAAGGGCATTTTTGGCATTCATTAAAACTCGTAGATTTGGTCCAATGTTGCGGTATTTTTGAGCTATAGTACATTGTTTGGGCGTCCGTGCAAAATTTCATGGGTATTTATGGTATTAATTAAAACTCGTAGATTTGGTGCTATGTTGCAGTTTTCGTGAGCTATAACACACAGTTTGGGTGTCCGGGGTCAATTTCATGAGCATTTCTGGCATTCATTAAAACTCCTAGATTTGGACCTTTCTCGCAGTTTTTGTGAGCTATAACACACTGTTTGGGGGTAACGGGACAAATTGCTGGGCGTTTCTAGCATTCATCAGAACTCGTCGATATGGTTCTATCTCGCAGTTTGTGTGAGATACAGTACACGGTTTGAGGGGCCTAGGGATAATTTCAAGGGCATTTTTGGCATTCATTAAGACTCGCAGATTTGGTCCAATGTTGCGGTATTCGTGAGCTATAGTACACTGTTTGGGCGTCCGTGCAAAATTTCATGGGCATTTATGGTATTAATTAAAACTCGTAGATTTGGTTCTATGTTGCAGTTTTCATGAGCTATAGCACACAGTTTGGGTGTCCGGGGTCAATTTCATGGGCATTTCAGGCATTCATTAAAGTCCTAGATTTGGACTTTTCTCGCAGTTTTTGTGAGCCATAACAGACTATTTCGGGGTACCGGGACAAATTGCTGGGCGTTTCTAGCATTCATCAGAACTCGTCGATTTGGTCCTATCTCGCAGTTTGTGTGAGATACAGTACACTGTTTGAGGGCCCAGGGACAACTTTAAGGGCATTTTTGGCATTCATTAAAACTCATAGATTTGGTCCAATGTTGCGGTATTCGTGAGCTATAGTATACAGTTTGGGCGTCATACAAAATTTCATGGGCATTTATGGTATTAATTAAAACTCTTAGATTTGGTGCTATGTTGCAGTTTTCGTGAGCTATAGCACACAGTTTTGGTGTCCGAGGTCAATTTCATGGCATTTCTGGCATTCATTAAAACTCCTAGATTTGGACCTTTCTCGCAGTTTTGTGAGCTATAACACACTGTTTGGGGTACCGGGACAAATTGCTGGGCGTTTCTAGCATTCATCATAACTCGTCGATATGGTTCTATCTCGCAGTTTGTGTGAGATACAGTACACGATTTGAGGGGCCCAGGGATAATTTCAAGGGCATTTTTGGCATTCATTAAAACTCGTAGATTTGGTCCAATGTTGCGGTATTTTGAGCTATAGTACATTGTTTGGGCGTCCGTGCAAAATTTCATGGGTATTTATGGTATTAATTAAAACTCGTAGATTTGGTGCTATGTTGCAGTTTTCGTGAGCTATAACACACAGTTTGGGTGTCCGGGGTCAATTTCATGAGCATTTCTGGCATTCATTAAAACTCCTAGATTTGGACCTTTCTCGCAGTTTTTGTGAGCTATAACACACTGTTTGGGGGTACCGGGACAAATTGCTGGGCGTTTCTAGCATTCATCAGAACTCGTCGATATGGTTCTATCTCGCAGTTTGTGAGATATAGTACACGTTTGAGGGGCCTAGGGATAATTTCAAGGGCATTTTGGCATTCATTAAGACTCGCAGATTTGGTCCAATGTTGCGGTATTCGTGAGCTAGTACACTGTTTGGGCGTCCGTGCAAAATTCATGGGCATTTATGGTATTAATTAAAACTCGTAGATTTGGTTCTATGTTGCAGTTTTCATGAGCTATAGCACACAGTTTGGGTGTCCGGGGTCAATTTCATGGGCATTTCAGGCATTCATTAAAGTCCTAGATTTGGACTTTCCTCGCAGTTTTTGTGAGCCATAACAGACTATTTCGGGGTACCGGGACAAATTGCTGGGCGTTTCTAGCATTCATCAGAACTCGTCGATTTGGTCCTATCTCGCAGTTTGTGTGAGATACAGTACACTGTTTGAGGGGCCCAGGGACAACTTTAAGGGCATTTTTGGCATTCATTAAACTCATAGATTTGGTCCAATGTTGCGGTATTCGTGAGCTATAGTATACAGTTTGGGCGTCAGTACAAAATTTCATGGGCATTTATGGTATTAATTAAAACTCTTAGATTTGGTGCTATGTTGCAGTTTTCGTGAGCTATAGCACACAGTTTTGGTCCGGGTCAATTTCATGGGCATTTCTGGCATTCATTAAAACTCCTAGATTTGGACCTTTCTCGCAGTTTTTGTGAGCTATAACACACTGTTTGGGGTACCGGGACAAATTGCTGGGCGTTTCTAGCATTCATCATAACTCGTCGATATGGTTCTATCTCGCAGTTTGTGTGAGATACAGTACACGATTTGAGGGGCCCAGGGATAATTTCAAGGGCATTTTTGGCATTCATTAAAACTCGTAGATTTGGTCCAATGTTGCGGTATTTTTGAGCTATAGTACATTGTTTGGGCGTCCGTGCAAAATTTCATGGGTATTTATGGTATTAATTAAAACTCGTAGATTTGGTGCTATGTTGCAGTTTTCGTGAGCTATAACACACAGTTTGGGTGTCCGGGTCAATTTCATGAGCATTTCTGGCATTCATTAAAACTCCTAGATTTGGACCTTTCTCGCAGTTTTGTGAGCTATAACACACTGTTTGGGGTACCGGGACAAATTGCTGGGCGTTTCTAGCATTCATCAAAACTCGTCGATATGGTTCTATCTCGCAGTTTGTGTGAGAGATACAATACACGGTTTGAGGGGCCCAGGGATAATTTCAAGGGCATTTTTGGCATTCATTAAAACTCGTAGATTTGGTCCAATGTTGCGGTATTTTTTAGCTATAGTACATTGCTTGGGCATCCGTGCAAAATTTCATGGGCATTTATGGTATTAATTAAAACTCGTAGATTTGGTGCTATGTTGCAGTTTTCGTGAGCTATAACACACAGTTTGGGTGTCCGGGGTCAATTTCATGAGCATTTCTGGCATTCATTAAAACTCCTAGATTTGGACCTTTCTCGCAGTTTTTGTGAGCTATAACACACTGTTTGGGGGTACCGGGACAAATTGCTGGGCGTTTCTAGCATTCATCAGAACTCGTCGATATGGTTCTATCTCGCAGTTTGTATGAGATACAGTACACGTTTTAGGGGCCAGGGATAATTTCAAGGGCATTTTTGGCATTCATTAAGACTCGCAGATTTGGTCCAATGTTGCGGTATTCGTGAGCTATAGTACACTGTTTGGGCGTCCGTGCAAAATTTCATGGGCATATATGGTATTAACTAAAACTCATAGATTTGGTTCTATGTTGCAGTTTTCGTGAGCTATAGCACACAGTTTGGGTGTCCGGGGTCAATTTTATGGGCATTTCAGGCATTCATTAAAACTCCTAGATTTGGACCTTTCTCGCAGTTTTTGTGAGTCATAACACACTATTTGGGGGTACCGGGACAAATTGCTGGGCGTTTCTAGCATTCATCAGAACTCGTCGATTTGGTCCTATCTCGAAGTTTGTGTGAGATACAGTACACTGTTTGAGGGGCCCAGGGACAACTTTAAGGGCATTTTTGGCATTCATTAAAACTCGTAGATTTGGTCCAATGTTGCGGTATTCGTGAGCTATAGTATACAATTTGGGCGTCCGTGCAAAATTTCATGGGCATTTATGGTATTAATTAAAATTCTTAGATTTGGTGCTATGTTGCAGTTTTCGTGAGCTATAGCACACAGTTTGGGTGTCCGGGTCAATTTCATGGGCATTTCTGGCATTCATTAAAACTCTAGATTTGGACCTTTCTCGCAGTTTTTGTGAGCTATAACACACTGTTTGGGGGTACCGGGACAAATTGCTGGGCGTTTCTAGCATTCATCATAACTCGTCGATATGGTTCTATCTCGCAGTTTGTGTGAGATACAGTACACTGTTTGAGGGGCCCAGGGATAATTTCAAGGCATTTTGGCATTCATTAAAACTCGTAGATTTCCAATATTGCGGTATTTTTGAGCTATAGACATTGTTTGGGCGTCCGTGCAAAATTTCATGGGTATTTATGGTATTAATTAAAACTCGTAGATTTGGTGCTATGTTAGTTTTCGTGAGCTATAACACACAGTTTGGGTGTTCGGGTCAATTTCATTAGCATTTCTGGCATTCATTAAAACTCCTAGATTTGGACCTTTCGCAGTTTTTGTGAGCTATAACACACTGTTTGGGGGTACCGGGACAAATTGCTGGCGTTTCTAGCATTCATCAGAACTCGTCGATATGGTTCTATCTCGCAGTTTGTGTGAGATACATACACGGTTTGAGGGCCCAGGGATAATTTCAAGGGCATTTTTGGCATTCATTAAGACTCGCAGATTTGGTCCAATGTTGCGGTATTCGTGAGCTATAGTACACTGTTTGGGCGTCCGTGCAAAATTTCATGGGCATTTATGGTATTAATTAAAACTCGTAGATTTGGTTCTATGTTGCAGTTTTCATGAGCTATTGCACACAGTTTGGGTGTCCGGGGAATTTCATGGCATTTCAGGCATTCATTAAAACTCCTAGATTTGGACCTTTCTCGCAGTTTTGTGAGCCATAACACACTATTTCGGGTACCGGGACAAATTGCTGGGTTTCTAGCATTCATCAGAACTCGTCGATTTGGTCCTATCTCGCAGTTTGTGTGAGATACAGTACACTGTTTGAGGGGCCCAGGGACAACTTTAAGGGCATTTTTGGCATTCATTAAAACTCATAGATTTGGTCCAATGTTGCGGTATTCGTGAGCTATATACAGTTTGGGCGTCAGTACAAAATTTCATGGGCATTTATGGTATTAATTAAAACTCTTAGATTTGGTGCTATGTTGCAGTTTTCGTGAGCTATAGCACACAGTTTGGGTGTCCGGGGTCAATTTCATGGGCATTTCTGGCATTCATTAAAACTCCTAGATTTGGACCTTTCTCGCAGTTTTTGTGAGCTATAACACACTGTTTGGGGGTACCGGGACAAATTGCTGGGCGTTTCTAGCATTCATCATAACTCGTCGATATGGTTCTATCTCGCAGTTTGTGTGAGATACTGTACACTTTGAGGGGCCCAGGGATAATTTCAAGGGCATTTTGGCATTCATTAAAACTCGTAGATTTGGTCCAATGTTGCGGTATTTTTTAGATAGCATGGGGCATCTGGGCATTTATGGTATTAATTAAAACTCGTAGATTTGGTCTATGTTGCAGTTTTCGTGAGCTATAACACACAGTTTGGTGTCCGGGTCAATTTCATGAGCATTTCTGGCATTCATTAAAACTCCTAGATTTGGACCTTTCTCGCAGTTTTTGTGAGCTATAACACACTGTTTGGGGTACCGGGACAAATTGCTGGGCGTTTCTAGCATTCATCAGAACTCGTCGATGGTTCTATCTCGCAGTTTGTATGAGATACAGTACACGTTTTAGGGGCCCAGGGATAATTTCAAGGGCATTTTTGGCATTCATTAAGACTCGCAGATTTGGTCCAATGTTGCGGTATTCGTGAGCTATAGTACACTGTTTGGGCGTCCGTGCAAACTGGGCATTTATGGTATTAACTAAAACTCGTAGATTTGGTCTATGTTGCAGTTTTCGTGAGCTATAGCACACATTTGGGTGTCCGGGGTCAATTTTATGGGCATTCAGGCATTCATTAAAACTCCTAGATTTGGACCTTTCTCGCAGTTTTTGTGAGTCATAACACACTATTTGGGGGTACCGGACAAATTGCTGTGCGTTTCTAGCATTCATCAGAACTCGTCGATTTGGTCCTATCTCGCAGTTTGTGAGATATAGTACACTGTTTAAGGGGCCCAGGGACAACTTTAAGGGCATTTTTGGCATTCATTAAAACTCGTAGATTTGGTCCATGTTGCGGTATTCGTGAGCTATAGTATACAGTTTGGGCGTCCGTGCAAAATTTCATGGGCATTTATGGTATTAATTAAAACTCTAGATTTGGTGCTATGTTGCAGTTTTCGTGAGCTATAGCACACAGTTTGGGTGTCCGGGGTCAATTTCATGGGCATTTCTGGCATTCATTAAAACTCTTAGATTTGGACCTTTCTCGCAGTTTTTGTGAGCTATAACACACTGTTTGGGGGTACCGGGACAAATTGCTGGGTGTTTCTAGCATTCATCATAACTCGTCGATATGGTCTATCCGCAGTTTGTGTGAGATACAGTACACGTTTGAGGGGCCCAGGGATAATTTCAAGGGCATTTTTGGCATTCATTAAAACTCGTAGATTTGGTCCAATGTTGCGGTATTTTTGAGCTATAGTACATGTTTGGGCGTCCGTGCAAAATTTCATGGGTATTTATGGTATTAATTAAAACTCGTAGATTTGGTGCTATGTTGCAGTTTTCGTGAGCTATAACACACAGTTTGGGTGTCCGGGGTCAATTTCATGAGCATTTCTGCATTCATTAAAACTCCTAGATTTGGACCTTTCTCGCAGTTTTTGTGAGCTATAACACACTGTTTGGGGTCCGGGACAAATTGCTGGCGTTTCTAGCATTCATCAGAACTCGTCGATATGGTTCTATCTCGCAGTTTGTGTGAGATACAGTACACGGTTTGAGGGGCCTAGGGATAATTTCAAGGGCATTTTTGGCATTCATTAAGACTCGCAGATTTGGTCCAATGTTGCGGTATTCGTGAGCTATAGTACACTGTTTGGGCGTCCGTGCAAAATTTCATGGGCATTTATGGTATTAATTAAAACTCGTAGATTTGGTTCTATGTTGCAGTTTTCATGAGCTATAGCACACATTTGGGTGTCCGGGTCAATTTCATGGGCATTTCAGGCATTCATTAAAGTCCTAGATTTGGACTTTTCTCGCAGTTTTTGTGAGCCATAACAGACTATTTCGGGGTACCGGGACAAATTGCTGGGCGTTTCTAGCATTGAACTCGTCGATTTGGTCCTATCTCGCAGTTTGTGTGAGATACAGTACACTGTTTGAGGGGCCCAGGGACAACTTTAAGGGCATTTTTGGCATTCATTAAAACTCATAGATTTGGTCCATTGCGGTATTCGTGAGCTATAGTACAGTTTGGGCGTCAACAAAATTTCATGGGCATTTATGGTATTAATTAAAACTCTTAGATTTGGTCTATGTTGCAGTTTTCGTGAGCTATAGCACACAGTTTGGGTGTCCGGGGTCACATCATGGGCATTTCTGGCATTCATTAAAACTCCTAGATTTGGACCTTTCTCGCAGTTTTTGTGAGCTATAACACACTGTTTGGGGGTACCGGGACAAATTGCTGGGCGTTTCTAGCATTCATCATAACTCGTCGATATGGTTCTATCTCGCAGTTTGTGTGAGATACAGTACACGATTTGAGGGGCCCAGGGATAATTTCAAGGGCATTTTTGGCATTCATTAAAACTCGTAGATTTGGTCCAATGTTGCGGTATTTTTGAGCTATAGTACATTGTTTGGGCGTCCGTGCAAAATTTCATGGGTATTTATGGTATTAATTAAAACTCGTAGATTTGGTGCTATGTTGCAGTTTTCGTGAGCTATAACACACAGTTTGGGTGTCCGGGGTCAATTTCATGAGCATTTCTGGCATTCATTAAAACTCCTAGATTTGGACCTTTCTCGCAGTTTTTGTGAGCTATAACACACTGTTTGGGGTACCGGGACAAATTGCTGGGCGTTTCTAGCATTCATCAAACTCGATATGGTCTATCTCGCAGTTTGTGTGAGATACAGTACACGTTTGAGGGGCCCAGGGATAATTTCAAGGGCATTTTTGGCATTCATTAAAACTCGTAGATTTGGTCCAATGTTGCGGTATTAGCTATAGTACATTTGGGTCCGTGCAAAATTTCATGGGCATTTATGGTATTAATTAAAACTCTAGATTTGGTGCTATGTTGCAGTTTTCGTGAGCTATAGCACACAGTTTGGGTGTCCGGGGTCAATTTCATGAGCATTTCTGTATTCATTAAAACTCCTAGATTTGGACCTTTCTCGCAGTTTTTGTGAGCTATAACACACTGTTTGGGGTACCGGGACAAATTGCTGGCGTTTCTAGCATTCATCAGAACTCGTCGATATGGTTCTCTCGCAGTTTGTATGAGATACAGTACACGTTTTAGGGGCCCAGGGATAATTTCAAGGGCATTTTTGGCATTCATTAAACTCGCAGATTTGGTCCAATGTTGCGGTATTCGTGAGCTATAGTACACTGTTTGGGCGTCCGTGCAAAATTTCATGGGCATATGGTATTAACTAAAACTCGTAGATTTGGTTCTATGTTGCAGTTTTCGTGAGCTATAGCACACAGTTTGGGTGTCCGGGTCAATTTTATGGGCATTTCAGGCATTCATTAAAACTCCTAGATTTGGACCTTTCTCGCAATTTTTGTGAGTCATAACACACTATTTGGGGGTACCGGGACAAATTGCTGGGCGTTTCTAGCATTCATCAGAACTCGTCGATTTGGTCCTATCTCGAAGTTTGTGTGAGATACAGTACACTGTTTGAGGGGCCCAGGGACAACTTTAAGGGCATTTTTGGCATTCATTAAAACTCGTAATTTGGTCCAATGTTGCGGTATTCGTGAGCTATAGTATACAATTTGGGTCCGTGCAAAATTTCATGGGCATTTATGGTATTAATTAAAATTCTTAGATTTGGTCTATGTTGCAGTTTTCGTGAGCTATAGCACACGGTTTGGGTGTCCGGGGTCAATTTCATGGGCATTTCTGGCATTCATTAAAACTCTTAGATTTGGACCTTTCTCGCAGTTTTTTGAGCTATAACACACTGTTTGGGGGTACCGGGACAAATTGCTGGGCGTTTCTAGCATTCATCATAACTCTTCGATATGGTTATCTCGCAGTTTGTGTGAGATACAGTACACTTTTGAGGGGCCCAGGGATAATTTCAAGGGCATTTTTGGCATTCATTAAAACTCGTAGATTTGGTCCAATATGCGGTATTTTTGAGCTATAGTACATGTTTGGGCGTCCGTGCAAAATTTCATGGGTATTTATGGTATTAATTAAAACTCGTAGATTTGGTGCTATGTTACAGTTTTCGTGAGCTATAACACACAGTTTGGGTGTTCGGGGTCAATTTCATTAGTATTTCTGGCATTCATTAAAACCAGATTTGGACCTTTCTCGCAGTTTTTGTGAGCTATAACACACTGTTTGGGGTACCGGGACAAATTGCTGGGCTTTCTAGCATTCATCAGAACTCGTCGATGGTTCTATCTCGCAGTTTGTGTGAGATACAGTACACGTTTGAGGGCCCAGGGATAATTTCAAGGGCATTTTGGCATTCATTAAGACTCGATTTGGTCCAATGTTGCGGTATTCGTGAGCTATAACACTGTTTGGGCGTCCGTGCAAAATTTCAGGGCATTTATGGTATTAATTAAAACTCGTAGATTTGGTTCTATGTTGCAGTTTTCATGAGCTATTGCACACAGTTTGGGTGTCCGGGGTCAATTTCATGGGCATTTCAGGCATTCATTAAAACTCCTAGATTTGGACCTTTCTCGCAGTTTTTGTGAGCCATAACACACTATTTGGGGGTACCGGGACAAATTGCTGGGCGTTTCTAGCATTCATCAGAACTCGTCGATTTGGTCCTATCTCGCAGTTTGTGTGAGATACAGTACACTGTTTGAGGGCCCAGGGACAACTTTAAGGGCATTTTTGGCATTCATTAAAACTCGATTTGGTCCAATGTTGCGGTATTCGTGAGCTATAGTATACAGTTTGGGCGTCACAAAATTTCATGGGTATTTATGGCATTAATTAAAACTCTAGATTTGGTTATGTTGAAGTTTTCGTGAGCTATAGCACACAGTTTGGGTGTCCGGGGTCAATTTCATGGGCATTTCTAGCATTCATTAAAACTCTAGATTTGGACCTTTCTCGCAGTTTTTGTGAGCTATAACACACTGTTTGGGGGTACCGGGACAAATTGCTGGGCGTTTCTAGCATTCATCATAACTCGTCGATATGGTTCTATCTCGCAGTTTGTGTGAGATAGTACACGTTTGAGGGCCCGGGATAATTTCAAGGGCATTTTTGGCATTCATTAAAACTCGTAGATTTGGTCCAATGTTGCGGTATTTTTTAGCTATAGTACATGTTGGGTCCGTGCAATATTTCATGGGCATTTATGGTATTAATTAAAACTCGTAGATTTGGTGCTATGTTGCAGTTTTCGTGAGCTATAACACACAGTTTGGGTGTCCGGGGTCAATTTCATGAGCATTTCTGGCATTCATTAAAACTCCTAGATTTGGACCTTTCTCGCAGTTTTTGTGAGCTATAACACACTGTTTGGGGGTCCGGGACAATTGCTGGGCGTCTAGCATTCATCAGAACTCGTCGATATGGTCCTATCTCGCAGTTTGTGAGATACAGTACACGTTTTAGGGGCCCAGGGATAATTTCAAGGGCATTTTTGGCATTCATTAAAACTCGCAGATTTGGTCCATGTTGCGGTATTCGTGAGCTATAGTACACTGTTTGTGGTCCGTGCAAAATTTCATGGGCATTTATATTAATAAAACTCGTAGATTTGGTCTATGTTGCAGTTTTCGTGAGCTATAGCACACAGTTTGGGTGTCCGGGGTCAATTTTGGCATTTCAGGCATTCATTAAAACTCCTAGATTTGGACCTTTCTCGCAGTTTTTGTGAGCTAACACACTTTTGGGTACCGGGACAATTGCTGGGCATTCTAGCATTCATCAGAACTCGTCGATTTGGTCCTATCTCGAAGTTTGTGTGAGATACAGTACACTGTTTGAGGGCCCGGGACAACTTTAAGGGCATTTTTGGCATTCATTAAAACTCGTAGATTTGGTCCAATGTTGCGGTATTCGTGAGCTAGTATACAATTTTGGGCGGCCGTGAAAATTTCATGGGCATTTATGGTATTAATTAAAATCTAGATTTGGTGTATGTTAGTTTTCGTGAGCTATAGCACACAGTTTGGGTGTCCGGGGTCAATTTCATGGCATTTCTGGCATTCATTAAAACTCTAGATTTGGACCTTTCTCGCAGTTTTTGTGAGCTATAGCACACTGTTTGGGGGTACCGGGACAAATTGCTGGGCATTTCTAGCATTCATCATAACTCGTTGATTGGTCTATCTCGCAGTTTGTGTGAGATACAGTACACGTTTGGGGCCCAGGGACAATTTCAAGGGCATTTTTGGCATTCATTAAACTCGTAGATTTGGTCCTATGCGGTATTCGTGAGCTATAGTACACTGTTTGGGTGTCCGTGCAAAATTTCAGGGCATTTATGGTATTAATTAAAACTCGTAGATTTGGTCTATGTTGTTTTCGTGAGCTATAGCACACAGTTTGGGTGTCTGGGTCAATTTCATGCATTTCATTCATTAAAAACTCCTAGATTTGGACCTTTCTCGCAGTTTTGTGAGCTATAACACACTGTTTGGGGGTACCGGGACAAATTGCTGGGCGTTTCTAGCATTCATCAGAACTCGATTTGGTCCTATCTCGTTTGTGTGAGATACAGTACACTGTTTGAGGGGCCGGGACAATTTCAAGGGCATTTTTGGCATTCATTAAAACTCGTAGATTTGGTCCAATGTTGCGGTATTCGTGAGCTATAGTACACTGTTTGGGCGTCCGTGCAAAATTTCATGGGCATTTATGGTATTAATTAAAACTCGTAGATTTGGTCTATGTTAGTTTTCGTGAGCTATAGCACACAGTTTGGGTGTCCGGGGACAATTTCATGGCATTTCTGGCATTCATTAAAACTCATAGATTTGGACCTTTCTCGCAGTTTTGTGAGCTATAACACACTGTTTGGGGTACCGGACAAATTGCTGGGCATTCTAGCATTCATCAGAACTCGTTGATTTGGTCTATCTCGCGTTTGTGTGAGATAGTACACTGTTTGAGGGCCGGGACAATTTCAAGGGCATTTTTGGCATTCATTAAAACTCGTAGATTTGGTCCAATGTTGCGGTATTCAGAGCTATAGTACAGTTTGGGCGTCCGTGCAAAATTTCATGGGCATTTATGGCATTAATTAAAACTCGTAGATTTGGTCCTATGTTGAGTTTTCGTGAGCTATAGCACACAGTTTGGGTGTCGGGTCAATTTCATGCATTTCTGGCATTCATTAAAACTCCTAGATTTGGACCTTTCTCGCAGTTTTTGTGAGCTATAACACACTGTTTGGGGTCCGGGACAAATTGCTGGGCATTTCTAGCATTCATTAACTCGTCGATTTGGTTCCTATCTCGCAGTTTTGTGAGATAGTACACGTTTGGGGCCGGGACAATTTCAAGGCATTTTTGGCATTCATTAAAACTCGTAGATTTGGTCCAATGTTGCGGTATTTGAGCTATAGTACACTGTTTGGGTGCAAAATTTCATGGGCATTTATGGTAAAAAACTCGTAGATTTGGTCTATGTTGCAGTTTTCGTGAGCTATAGCACACAGTTTGGGTGTCCGGGAAATTTCATGGCATTTCTGGCATTCATTAAAACTCATAGATTTGGACCTTTCTCGCAGTTTTTGAGCTATAACACACTGTTTGGGGTACCGGGACAATTGCTGGGCATTCTAGCATTCATCAGAACTCGTCGATTTGGTCCTATCTCGCGGTTTGTGTGAGATAGTACACTGTTTGGGGCCGGGACAATTTCAAGGGCATTTTTGGCATTCATTAAAACTCGTAGATTTGGTCCATGTTGCGGTATTTGAGCTATAGCACAGTTTGGTCCGTGGAAAATTTCATGGGCATTTATGGTATTAATTAAAACTCGTAGATTTGGTCCTATGTTGCAGTTTTCGTGAGCTATAGCACACAGTTTGGGTGTCCGGGGTCAATTTCATGTGCATTCTGGCATTCATTAAAACTCCTAGATTTGGACCTTTCTCGCAGTTTTTGTGAGCTATAACACACTGTTTGGGGTCCGGGACAAATTGCTGGGCATTTCTAGCATTCATTAGAACTCGTCGATATGGTCTATCTCGCGTTTGTGTGAGATAGTACATTTGGGGGCCGGGATAATTTCAAGGGCATTTTTGGCATTCATTAAACTCGTAGATTTGGTCCATGTTGCGGTATTTGAGCTATAGCACACTGTTTGGGTGTCCGTGCAAATTTCATGGGCATTTATGGTATTAATAAAACTCGTAGATTTGGTCTATGTTGCAGTTTTCGTGAGCTATAGCACACAGTTTGGGTGTCTGGGACAATTTCATGGCATTTGCATTCATTAAAACTCATATTTGGACCTTTCTCGCAGTTTTTGTGAGCTATACACACTGTTTGGGGTCCGGGACAAATTGCTGGGCATTCTAGCATTCATCAAACTCGTGATTTGGTCCTATCTCGCGTTTGTGTGAGATAGTACACTGTTTGGGGGCCGGGACAATTTCAAGGGCATTTTTGGCATTCATTAAAACTCGTAGATTTGGTCTATGTTGCGGTATTCGTGTATAGCACACAGTTTGGGTGTCCGTAAATTTCAGGGCATTTATGATTAATTAAAACTCGTAGATTTGGTCCTATGTTGCAGTTTTCGTGAGCTATAGCACACAGTTTGGGTGTCCGGGGACAATTTCATGGCATTTTCATTCATTAAAACTCATAGATTTGGACCTTTCTCGCAGTTTTGTGAGCTATAACACACTGTTTGGGGGTCCGGGACAATTTGCTGGGCATTCTAGCATTCATCAAACTCGTGATTGGTCTCTCGCGTTTGTGTGAGATAGTACACTGTTTGGGGGCCCAGGGACAATTTCAAGGGCATTTTTGGCATTCATTAAAACTCGGATTTGGTCTATGTTGCGGTTTCGTGAGCTATAGCACACTGTTTGGGCGTCCGTAAATTTCATGGGGCATTTATGGTATTAATTAAAACTCGTAGATTTGGTCATGTTGCAGTTTTCGTGAGCTATAGCACACAGTTTGGGTGTCTGGGGTCAATTTCATGGCATTTCTGGCATTCATTAAAACTCAGATTTGGACCTTTCTCGCAGTTTTTGTGAGCTATACACACTGTTTGGGGGTCCGGGACAAATTGCTGGGCATTTCTAGCATTCATTAAACTCGTCGATTTGGTCCTATCTCGCGTTTGTGTGAGATAGTACACTGTTTGGGGGCCGGGACAATTTCAAGGGCATTTTTGGCATTCATTAAAACTCGTATTTGGTCTATGTTGCGGTATTTGAGCTATAGTACACTGTTTGGGTCCGTGGAAAATTTCAGGGCATTTATGGTATTAATTAAAACTCGTAGATTTGGTCCTATGTTGCAGTTTTCGTGAGCTATAGCACACAGTTTGGGTGTCCGGGCAATTTCATGTGCATTCGGCATTCATTAAAACTCATAGATTTGGACCTTTCTCGCAGTTTTTGAGCTATAACACACTGTTTGGGGGTCCGGGACAATTGCTGGGCATCTAGCATTCATAGAACTCGTCGATTGGTCATCTCGCGTTTGTGTGAGATAGTACACTGTTTGGGGGCCGGGACAATTTCAAGGGCATTTTTGGCATTCATTAAAACTCAGATTTGGTCCATGTTGCGGTATTCGTGAGCTATAGTACACTGTTTGGGTCCGTGAAAATTTCATGGGCATTTATGGTATTAATTAAAACTCGTAGATTTGGTCTATGTTGTTTTCGTGAGCTATAGCACACAGTTTGGGTGTCTGGCAATTTCATGGCATTTCTGGCATTCATTAAAACTAGATTTGGACCTTTCTCGCAGTTTTGTGAGCTATAACACACTGTTTGGGGTACCGACAATTGCTGGGCATTCTAGCATTCATTAAACTCGTCGATATGGTCCTATCTCGCGTTTGTGTGAGATAGTACACTTTTGGGGCCGGGAAATTTCAAGGGCATTTTTGGCATTCATTAAAACTCGTAGATTTGGTCCAATGTTGCGGTATTCGTGAGCTATAGTACACTGTTGGGTGTCCGTGGAAAATTTCATGGGCATTTATGGCATTAATTAAAACTCGTAGATTTGGTCCTATGTTAGTTTTCGTGAGCTATAGCACACAGTTTGGGTGTCTGGGGACAATTTCATGTGCATTTCACATTCATTAAAACTCATAGATTTGGACCTTTCTCGCAGTTTTGTGAGCTATAACACTGTTTGGGGGACCGGGACAATTGCTGGGCTTAGCATTCATCAGAACTCGTTGATTTGGTCCTATCTCGCGTTTGTGTGAGCTATAGTACACTGTTTGGGGGCCGGGACAATTTCAAGGGCATTTTTGGCATTCATTAAAACTCGTAGATTTGGTCCATGTTGCGGTATTCGTGAGCTATATACACTGTTTGGGTGTCCGTGGAAAATTTCATGGGCATTTATGGCATTAATTAAAACTCGTAGATTTGGTCTATGTTAGTTTTCGTGAGCTATAGCACACAGTTTGGGTGTCGGGAATTTCATGGCATTTCATTCATTAAAACTCATAGATTTGGACCTTTCTCGCAGTTTTTGAGCTATAACACACTGTTTGGGGGTCCGGGACAATTGCTGGGCATTTCTAGCATTCATCAAACTCGTGATTTGGTTATCTCGCGTTTGTGTGAGATAGTACACTGTTTGGGGCCGGGACAATTTCAAGGGCATTTTTGGCATTCATTAAAACTCGTTGATTTGGTCCATGTTGCGGTATTCGTGAGCTATAGCACACTTTTGGGTGTCTTTCAGGGCATTTATGGTAATTAAAACTCGTAGATTTGGTCTATGTTGTAGTTTTCGTGAGCTATAGCACACAGTTTGGGTGTCTGGGGACAATTTCATGGCATTTCTCATTCATTAAAACTCATAGATTTGGACCTTTCTCGCAGTTTTGTGAGCTATAGCACACTGTTTGGGGTCCGGGACAATTGCTGGGCATCTAGCATTCATTAAACTCGTTGATTTGGTCCTATCTCGCGGTTTGTGTGAGCTATAGTACACTGTTTGGGGGCCGGGACAATTTCAAGGGCATTTTTGGCATTCATTAAAACTCGTAGATTTGGTCCTGTTGCGGTATTTGAGTATAGCACACTGTTTGGGTGTCCGTGAAAATTTCAGGGCATTTATGGCATTAATTAAAACTCGTAGATTTGGTCCTATGTTGCAGTTTTCGTGAGCTATAGCACACAGTTTGGGTGTCCGGGAATTTCATGGCATTCTGTCATTCATTAAAACTCATAGATTTGGACCTTTCTCGCAGTTTTGTGAGCTATAGCACACTGTTTGGGGTCCGGGACAATTTGCTGGGCTTTCTAGCATTCATTAAACTCGATTGGTCCTATCTCGCTTTGTGTGAGCTATAGTACACTGTTTGGGGGCCGGGACAATTTCAAGGGCATTTTTGGCATTCATTAAAACTCGTTGATTTGGTCTATGTTGCGGTATTTGAGGTATAGCACACTGTTGGGTCCGTGCAAACTTTCAGGGCATTTATGATTAAAAAACTCGTAGATTTGGTCCTATGTTGTATTTTCGTGAGCTATAACACAGTTTGGGTGTCTGGGACAATTTCATGTGCATTCTGTCATTCATTAAAACTCATAGATTTGGACCTTTCTCGCAGTTTTGTGAGCTATAACACTGTTTGGGGTCCGGGACAAATGCTGGGCATTTCTACGCATTCAGAACTCGTTGATTTGGTCCTATCTCGCGGTTTGTTGAGATAGTACACTGTTTGGGGCCGGGACAATTTCAAGGGCATTTTGGCATTCATTAAAACTCGTTGATTTGGTCATGTTGCGGTATTCGTGAGCTATAGCACACTGTTTGGGTCCGTGGAAAATTTCAGGGCATTTATGGCATTAAAACTCGTAGATTTGGTCCTATGTTGCAGTTTTCGTGAGCTATAGCACACAGTTTGGGTGTGGGGACAATTTCATGGCATTTGTCATTCATTAAAACTCATAGATTTGGACCTTCTCGCAGTTTTGTGAGCTATAGCACACTGTTGGGGTCCGGGACAATTTGCTGGGCATTCTAGCTTCATTAGAACTCGTTGATTTGGTCCTATCTCGCGGTTTGTGTGAGCTATAGTACACTGTTTGGGGCCGGGACAATTTCAAGGGCATTTTTGGCATTCATTAAAACTCGTTGATTTGGTCTATGTTGCGGTATTCGTGAGGATAGCACACAGTTTGGGTGTCCGTGGAAACTTTCATGGCATTTATGGCATTAAAAATCTAGATTTGGTCCTATGTTGTAGTTTTCGTGAGCTATAGCACACAGTTTGGGTGTCTGGGGACAATTTCATGGCATTCTGTCATTCATTAAAACTCATATTTGGACCTTTCTCGCAGTTTTGTGAGCTATAGCACACTGTTTGGGGTCCGGGACAATTTGGGGCATTTCTAGCATTCATCAAAACTCGATTTGGTTATCTCGCGGTTTGTGTGAGCTATAGTACACGTTTGGGGCCGGGACAATTTCAAGGGCATTTTTGGCATTCATTAAAACTCGTAGATTTGGTCTATGTTGCGTATTTAAGCTATAGCACACTGTTGGGTCCGTGGAAACTTTCAGGGCATTTATGGCATTAATTAAAACTCGTAGATTTGGTCCTATGTAGTTTTCGTGAGCTATAGCACACAGTTTGGGTGTCTGGGCAATTTCATGTGCATTCTGTCATTCATTAAAACTCATAGATTTGGACCTTTCTCGCAGTTTTGTGAGCTATAGCACACTGTTTGGGGTCCGGGACAATTTGCTGGGCATTCTAGCATTCATTAGAAACGTCGATTTTTCTCGCGTTTGTGTGAGATATACACTGTTTGGGGCCGGGACAATTTCAAGGGCATTTTGGCATTCATTAAAACTCGTTGATTTGGTCATGTTGCGTATTCGTGAGCTATAGACACTGTTTGGGTGTCCGTGGAAATTTCAGGGCATTTATGGCATTAATAAAACTCGTAGATTTGGTCCTATGTTGCAGTTTTCGTGAGCTATAGCACACAGTTTGGGTGTCCGGGCAATTTCATGGGCATTTGTCATAAAACTCAGATTTGGACCTTTCTCGCAGTTTTGTGAGCTATAGCACACTGTTTGGGGTCCGGGCACAATTTGGGCATTCTAGTTCATTAGAACTCGTTGATTTGGTCCTATCTCGCGTTTGTGAGATAGTACACTGTTTGGGGCCCGGGACAATTTCAAGGGCATTTTTGGCATTCATTAAAACTCGTAGATTTGGTCATGTTGCGTATTCGTGAGCTATAGCAACAGTTTGGGTCCGTGGAAACTTTCATGGGCATTTATGGCATTAATTAAAACTCTAGATTTGGTCCTATGTTGTAGTTTTCGTGAGCTATAGCACACAGTTTGGGTGTCTGGCAATTTCATGTGCAGTTCTGTCATTCATTAAAACTCATAGATTTGGACCTTTCTCGCAGTTTTGTGAGCTATAACACTGTTTGGGGTCCGGGACAATTGCTGGGCATTCTAGCATTCAAAACTCGTTGATTGGTCTATCTCGCGGTTTGTGTGAGCTATAGTACACGTTTGGGGGCCGGGGACAATTTCAAGGGCATTTTTGGCATTCATTAAAACTCGTATTTGGTCCATGTTGCGGTATTTGAGTATAGCACATGTTTGGGTCCGTGGAAACTTTCAGGGCATTTATGGCATTAATTAAAACTCGTAGATTTGGTCCTATGTTAGTTTTCGTGAGCTATAGCACACAGTTTGGGTGTCTGGGGACAATTTCATGTGCATTTCTGTCATTCATTAAAACTCATAGATTTGGACCTTTCTCGCAGTTTTTGAGCTATAGCACACTGTTTGGGGGTCCGGGACAATTTGGGCATTCTAGCATTCATTAGAACTCGTCGATATTGGTCCTATCTCGCGGTTTGTGTGAGCTATAGTACACTGTTTTGGGCCCGGGAAATTTCAAGGCATTTTTGGCATTCATTAAAACTCGTTGATTTGGTCTATGTTGCGATTCATGAGGTATAGCACTGTTTGGGGTCCGTGGAAACTTTCAGGGCATTTATGGCATTAATTAAAACTCGTAGATTTGGTCTATGTTGGTTTTTCGTGAGCTATAGCACACAGTTTGGGTGTCTGGGACAATTTCATGGCATTTCTGTCATTCATTAAAACTCATAGATTTGGACCTTTCTCGCAGTTTTGTGAGCTATAGCACACTGTTTGGGGTCCGGGACAATTTGCTGGGCATTTAGCATTCATTAGAACTCGTTGATTTGGTCCTATCTCGCGTTTGTGTGAGATACTACACTGTTTGGGGGCCGGGACAATTTCAAGGGCATTTTTGGCATTCATTAAAACTCGTTGATTTGGTATGTTGCGGTATGAGCTATAGCACACAGTTTGGGTGTCACAATTTCATGGGCATTTATGGCATTAATTAAAATCGTAGATTTGGTCCTATGTTAGTTTTCGTGAGCTATAGCACACAGTTTGGGTGTCGGGGCAATTTCATGGGCATTCTGTCATTCATTAAAACTCATAGATTTGGACCTTTCTCGCAGTTTTTGTGAGCTATAGCACACTGTTTGGGGGTCCGGGACAATTTGCTGGGCTCTAGCATTCATTAAAACTCGTGATTTGGTCCTATCTCGCGTTTGTGTGAGCTATAGTACACTGTTTGGGGCCGGGACAATTTCAAGGGCATTTTTGGCATTCATTAAAACTCGTTGATTTGGTCATGTCGGTATTTAGGTATAGCACACATGTTTGGGGTCGTGGAATTTCATGGCATTTATGGCATTAATTAAAACTCGTAGATTTGGTCTATGTTGCAGTTTTCGTGAGCTATAGCACACAGTTTGGGTGTCTGGGGAATTTCATGAGTTCTGCATTCATTAAAACTCATAGATTTGGACCTTTCTCGCAGTTTTGTGAGCTATAGCACACTGTTTGGGGTCCGGGACAATTGCTGGGCATTTAGCATTCATTAGAACTCGTTGATTTGGTCCTATCTCGCGTTTGTGAGCTATAGTACACTGTTTGGGGCCCGGGAAATTTCAAGGCATTTTTGGCATTCATTAAAACTCGTTGATTTGGTCTATGTTGCGGTATTCGTGAGGTATAGCACACTGTTTGGGTGTCCGTGGAAACTTTCAGGGCATTTATGGCATTAATTAAAACTCGTAGATTTGGTCCTGTTGTTTTTCGTGAGCTATAGCACACAGTTTGGGTGTCCGGGGACAATTTCATGGCATTTGCATTCATTAAAACTCATAGATTTGGACCTTTCTCGCAGTTTTGTGAGCTATAGCACACTGTTTGGGGGTCCGGGACAATTTGTGGGCATCTAGCATTCATTAGAACTCGTTGATTTGGTCCTATCTCGCGTTTGTGTGAGCTATAGTACACTGTTTGGGCCGGGACAATTTCAAGGGCATTTTTGGCATTCATTAAAACTCGTAGATTTGGTCTATGTTGCGGTATTCGTGAGCTATAGCACTTTTGGGTGTCCGTGGAAACTTTCAGGGCATTTATGGCATTAATTAAAACTCGTAGATTTGGTCCTATGTTGTAGTTTTCGTGAGCTATAGCACACAGTTTGGGTGTCTGGGCAATTTCATGTGCATTTCTGTCATTCATTAAAACTCATAGATTTGGACCTTTCTCGCAGTTTTTGTGAGCTATAACACTGTTTGGGGGTCCGGGACAATTGCTGGCATTCTAGCGTTCATTAAACTCGTTGATTTGGTCCTATCTCGCGGTTTGTGAGATAGTACACTGTTTGGGGGCCGGGACAATTTCAAGGGCATTTTTGGCATTCATTAAAACTCGTTGATTTGGTCTATGTTGCGGTATTTGAGGTATAGCACACTGTTTGGGTGTCCGTGGAAACTTTCAGGGCATTTATGGCATTAATTAAAACTCGTAGATTTGGTCCTATGTTGTAGTTTTCGTGAGCTATAGCACACAGTTTGGGTGTCTGGGGACAATTTCATGTGCATTCTGTCATTCATTAAAACTCTAGATTTGGACCTTTCTCGCAGTTTTGTGAGCTATAGCACACTGTTTGGGGTCCGGACAATTTGCTGGGCATCTCTAGCATTCATTAGAACTCGTTTTGGTCTATCTCGCGTTTGTGTGAGCTATAGTACACTGTTTGGGGCCCGGGACAATTTCAAGGGCATTTTTGGCATTCATTAAAATTGATTTGGTCTATGTTGCGGTATTCATGACTATAGCACACTGTTTGGGGTCCGTGAAACTTTCATGGGCATTTATGGCATTAATTAAAACTCGTAGATTTGGTCCTATGTTGTAGTTTTCGTGAGCTATAGCACACAGTTTGGGTGTCTGGGGACAATTTCATGTGCATTCTGTCATTCATTAAAACTCATAGATTTGGACCTTTCTCGCAGTTTTGGTGAGCTATAGCACACTGTTTGGGGTCCGGGACAATTGCTGGGCTAGCATTCATTAAACGTTGATTTGGTCCTATCTCGCGTTTGTGTGAGCTATAGTACACTGTTTGGGGCCGGGACAATTTCAAGGGCATTTTGGCATTCATTAAAACTCGTTGATTTGGTCCTATGTTGCGGTATTCGTGAGCTAACACTGTTTGGGTCCGTGAAACTTTCAGGGCATTTATGGCATTAATTAAAACTCGTAGATTTGGTCCTATGTTGTAGTTTTCGTGAGCTATAGCACACAGTTTGGGTGTCTGGGGACAATTTCATGTGCATTTGTCATTCATTAAAACATAGATTTGGACCTTTCTCGCATTTTGTGAGCTATAGCACACTGTTTGGGCCGGGACAAATTTGCTGGGCATTCTAGCATTCATTAACTCGTTGATTTGGTCCTATCTCGCGGTTTGTGTGAGCTATAGTACACTGTTTGGGGGCCGGGACAATTTCAAGGGCATTTTTGGCATTCATTAAAACTCGTTTTGGTCTATGTTGCGGTATTGAGCTATAACATGTTTGGGTGTCCGTGGAAACTTTCATGGGCATTTATGGCATTAATTAAAAACTCGTAGATTTGGTCCTATGTTGTAGTTTTCGTGAGCTATAGCACACAGTTTGGGTGTCTGGGCAATTTCATGTGCATTTCTGTCATTCATTAAAACTCATAGATTTGGACCTTTCTCGCAGTTTTGTGAGCTATAGCACACTGTTTGGGGTCCGGGACAATTTGCTGGGCATTCTAGCATTCATTAGAAACTCGTTGATTGGTCCTATCTCGCGGTTTGTGTGAGATAGTACACTGTTTGGGGCCGGGAAATTTCAAGGGCATTTTTGGCATTCATTAAAACTCGTTGATTTGGTCTATGTTGCGTATTCTATAGCACACTGTTTGGGTCCGTGGAAACTTTCAGGGCATTATGATTAATAAAACTCGTAGATTTGGTCCTATGTTGTAGTTTTCGTGAGCTATAGCACACAGTTTGGGTGTCTGGGGCAATTTCATGAGTTCTGTCATTCATTAAAACTCATAGATTTGGACCTTTCGCAGTTTTGTGAGCTATAGCACACTGTTTGGGGTCCGGGACAATTGCTGGGCATCTAGCATTCATTAGAACTCGTTGATTTGGTCCTATCTCGCGTTTGTGTGAGCTATAGTACACTGTTTGGGGCCGGGACAATTTCAAGGGCATTTTTGGCATTCATTAAAACTCGTATTTGGTCCTGTTGCGGTATTCGTGAGCTATAGCACACTGTTTGGGTGTCCGTGGAAATTTCAGGGCATTTATGGCATTAATAAAACTCGTAGATTTGGTCCTATGTTGTAGTTTTCGTGAGCTATAGCACACAGTTTGGGTGTCTGGGGCAATTTCATGTGCAGTTCTGTCATTCATTAAAACTCATAGATTTGGACCTTTCTCGCAGTTTTGTGAGCTATACACACTGTTTGGGGGTCCGGGACAATTTGCTGGCTTCTAGCATTCATTAGAACTCGTTGATTTGGTCCTATCTCGCGTTTGTGTGAGCTAGTACACTGTTTGGGGCCGGGACAATTTCAGGGCATTTTTGGCATTCATTAAAACTCGTTGATTTGGTACTATGTTGCGGTATTTGAGGTATAGTACTTTTGGCGTGGAAACTTTCAGGGCATTTATGGCATTAATTAAAACTCGTAGATTTGGTCCTATGTTAGTTTTCGTGAGCTATAGCACACAGTTTGGGTGTCTGGGGCAATTTCATGTGCATTCTGTCATTCATTAAAACTCATAGATTTGGACCTTTCTCGCAGTTTTGAGCTATAGCACACTGTTTGGGGGTCCGGGACAAATTGCTGGGCATTTCTAGCATTCATTAGAACTCGTCGATTTGGTCCTATCTCGCGGTTTGTGTGAGCTATAGTACACTGTTTGGGGGCCGGGGACAATTTCAAGGGCATTTTTGGCATGCATTAAAACTCGTAGATTTGGTCCTATGTTGCGATATTCATGAGCTATAGCACACTGTTTGGGTGTCCGTGGAAACTTTCATGGGCATTTATGGCATTAATTAAAACTCGTAGATTTGGTCCTATGTTGTAGTTTTCGTGAGCTATAGCACACAGTTTGGGTGTCTGGGGACAATTTCATGTGCATTTGTCATTCATTAAAACTCAGATTTGGACCTTTCTCGCAGTTTTTGTGAGCTATACACACTGTTTGGGGGTCCGGGACAATTGCTGGGCATCTAGCATTCATCAAACTCGTTGATTTGGTCCTATCTCGCGTTTGTGTGAGCTATAGTACACTGTTTGGGGGCCGGGACAATTTCAAGGGCATTTTTGGCATTCATTAAAACTCGTATTTGGTCCATGTTGCGGTATTTGAGGTATAGCACACTGTTTGGGTGTCCGGAAACTTTCAGGGCATTTTTGGCATTCAGTAAAACTCGTAGATTTGGTCCTATGTTGTAGTTTTCCTGAGCTATTGCACACAGTTTGGGTGTCTGGGAACAATTTCGTGTGCATTTCTGTCATTCATTAAAACTCATAGATTGGACCTTTCTCGCAGTTTTGGTGAGCTATAACACACTGTTTGGGGTCCGGGCACAATTGCTGGGCATTCTAGCATTCATTAGAACTCGTTGATTTGGTCCTATCTCGCGTTTGTGAGCTATAGTACACTGTTTGGGGGCCCGGGACAATTTCAAGGGCATTTTTGGCATTCATTAAATCGTAGATTTGGTCTATGTTGCGGTATTCAGCTATACAGTTTGGGTCCGTGGAAACTTTCAGGGGCATTTATGGCATTAATTAAAACTCGTAGATTTGGTCCTATGTAGTTTCGTGAGCTATAGCACACAGTTTGGGTGTCTGGGGACAATTTCATGTGCATTTCTGTCATTCATTAAAACTCATAGATTTGGACCTTTCTCGCAGTTTTGGTGAGCTATAACACACTGTTTGGGGTCCGGGACAATTTGCTGGCATTCTAGCATTCATTAGAACTCGTTGATTTGGTCCTATCTCGCGGTTTGTGTGAGCTATAGTACACTGTTTGGGCCGGGGACAATTTCAAGGGCATTTTGGCATTCATTAAAACTCGTTGATTTGGTACTATGTTGCGGTATTCGTGAGTATAGCACAGTTTGGGTGTCCGTGGAAACTTTCATGGGCATTTATGGCATTAAAAAACTCGTAGATTTGGTCCTATGTTGTAGTTTTCGTGAGCTATAGCACACAGTTTGGGTGTCTGGGGACAATTTGGCATTTCTGTCATTCATTAAAACTCATAGATTTGGACCTTTCTCGCAGTTTTGTGAGCTATAGCACACTGTTTGGGGTCCGGGACAATTTGGCTCTAGCATTCATTAGAACTCGTGATTTGGTCCTATCTCGCGTTTGTGTGAGCTATAGTACACTGTTTGGGGCCGGGACAATTTCAAGGGCATTTTGGCATTCATTAAAACTCGTTGATTTGGTCTATGTTGCGGTATTCATGAGCTATAGCACACTTTTGGGTCCGTGGAAACTTTCAGGCATTTATGGCATAATTAAAACTCGTAGATTTGGTCCTATGTTAGTTTTCGTGAGCTATAGCACACAGTTTGGGTGTCTGGGGACAATTTCATGGCAGTTCTGTCATTCATTAAAACTCATAGATTTGGACCTTTCTCGCAGTTTTTGTGAGCTATAGCACACTGTTTGGGGTCCGGGACAATTTGCTGGGCATTCTAGCATTCATTAAACTCGTATGGTCCTATCTCGCGTTTGTGTGAGATAGTACACGTTTGGGGCCCGGGACAATTTCAAGGGCATTTTGGCATTCATTAAAACTCGTTGATTTGGTTATGTTGCGGTATTCATAGTACACTGTTTGGGTCCGTGGAAAATTTCAGGGCATTTATGGCATTAATTAAAACTCGTAGATTTGGTCCTATGTTGTTTTCGTGAGCTATAGCACACAGTTTGGGTGTCTGGGCAATTTCATGTGCATTTCTGTCATTCATTAAAACTCATAGATTTGGACCTTTCTCGCAGTTTTTGAGCTATAGCACACTGTTTGGGGGTCCGGGACAATTTGCTGGGCATCTCTAGCATTCATTAGAACTCGTTGATTTGGTCCTATCTCGCGTTTGTGAGCTATACACTGTTTGGGGCCGGGACAATTTCAAGGGCATTTTTGGCATTCATTAAAACTCGTTGATTTGGTCTATGTTGCGGTATTCATGAGGTATAGCACACTGTTTGGGTGTCCGTGAAACTTTCAGGGCATTTATGGCATTAATTAAAACTCGTAGATTTGGTCCTATGTTGTAGTTTTCGTGAGCTATAGCACACAGTTTGGGTGTCTGGGGACAATTTCATGTGCATTTGTCATTCATTAAAACTCATAGATTTGGACCTTTCTCGCAGTTTTGGTGAGCTATAACACACTGTTTGGGGTCCGGGACAATTGCTGGGCATTAGCATTCATTAGAACTCGTTGATTTGGTCCTATCTCGCGGTTTGTGTGAGCTATAGTACACTGTTTGGGGCCGGGACAATTTCAAGGCATTTTTGGCATTCATTAAAACTCGTTGATTTGGTCCTGTTGCGGTATTCGTGAGGTACACAGTTTGGGTGTCAAACTTTCATGGGCATTTATGGCATTAATTAAAACTCGTAGATTTGGTCCTATGTTGTATTTTTCGTGAGCTATAGCACACAGTTTGGGTGTCTGGGACAATTTCATGTGCATTCTGTCATTCATTAAAACTCATAGATTTGGACCTTTCTCGCAGTTTTGAGCTATAGCACACTGTTTAGGGGTCCGGGACAATTTGCTGGGCATCTCTAGCATTCATTAAACTCGATTTTGGTCCTATCTCGCGTTTGTGTGATATAGTACACTGTTTGGGGCCGGGGACAATTTCAAGGGCATTTTTGGCATTCATTAAAACTCGTTGATTTGGTCCTGTTGCGGTATTCGTGAGCTATAGCACACTGTTTGGGTGTCCGTGGAAACTTTCATGGATTTATGGCATTAATTAAAACTCGTAGATTTGGTCCTATGTTGTAGTTTTCGTGAGCTATAGCACACAGTTTGGGTGTCTGGGACAATTTCATGTGCATTTCTGTCATTCATTAAAACTCAGATTTGGACCTTTCTCGCAGTTTTGTGAGCTATAGCACACTGTTTGGGGTCCGGGACAATTTGCTGGGCATTCTAGCATTCATTAAACTCGTTGATTGGTCCTATCTCGCGGTTTGTGTGAGCTATAGTACACTGTTTGGGGCCGGGGAAATTTCAAGGGCATTTTTGGCATTCATTAAAACTCGTAGATTTGGTCTATGTTGCGTATTTGAGCTATAGCACACTGTTTGGGTCCGTGAAACTTTCAGGCATTTATGGCATTAATTAAAACTCGTAGATTTGGTCTATGTTGTAGTTTTCGTGAGCTATACACAGTTTGGGTGTCCGGGACAATTTCATGGCATTTGGCATTCATTAAAACTCAGATTTGGACCTTTCTCGCAGTTTTGTGAGCTATAACACACTGTTGGGGTCCGGGACAATTTGCTGGGCATTTCTAGCATTCACAAACTCGTTGATTTGGTCCTATCTCGCGTTTGTGTTAGTACACTTGGGGGCCGGGACAATTTCAAGGGCATTTTTGGCATTCATTAAAACTCGATTTGGTCTATGTTGCGGTATTGTGAGCTATACACTGTTTGGGTGTCGTGAAACTTTCATGGGCATTTATGGCATTAAAACTCGTAGATTTGGTCCTATGTTGTAGTTTTCGTGAGCTATAGCACACAGTTTGGGTGTCTGGGGACAATTTCATGTGCATTTCTGTCATTCATTAAAACTCATAGATTTGGACCTTTCTCGCAGTTTTGTGAGCTATAACACACTGTTTGGGGGTCCGGGACAATTTGCTGGGCATTCTAGCATTCATCAGAACTCGTTGATTTGGTCCTATCTCGCAGTTTTGTGAGATAGTACACTGTTTGGGGGCCGGACAATTTCAAGGGCATTTTTGGCATTCATTAAAACTCGTTGATTTGGTCTATGTTGCGGTATTCGTGAGGTACACAGTTTGGGTGTCCGTGGAAACTTTCAGGGCATTTATGGCATTAATTAAAACTCGTAGATTTGGTCCTATGTTGTAGTTTTCGTGAGCTATAGCACACAGTTTGGGTGTCTGGGACAATTTCATGTGCATTTGCATTCATTAAAACATAGATTTGGACCTTTCTCGCAGTTTTGTGAGCTATAACACACTGTTTGGGGTCCGGGACAATTTGCTGGGCATTCATTCAGAACTCGTGATTTGGTCCTATCTCGCGGTTTGTGTGAGCTATACACTGTTTGGGGCCGGGACAATTTCAAGGCATTTTTGGCATTCATTAAAACTCGTTGATTTGGTCCTATGTTGCGTATTCATGAGTATAGCACACTGTTTGGGTCCGTGGAAACTTTCAGGGCATTTATGGCATTAATTAAAACTCGTAGATTTGGTCCTATGTTGTATTTTCGTGAGCTATAGCACACAGTTTGGTGTCTGGGGACAATTTCATGTGCATTTCTGTCATTCATTAAAACTCATAGATTTGGACCTTTCTCGCAGTTTTGTGAGCTATAACACACTATTTGGGGTACCGGGACAATTGCTGGGCATTTCTAGCATTCATCAAACTCGTCGATTTGGTCCTATCTCGCGGTTTGTGTGAGCTATAGTACACTGTTTGGGGCCGGACAATTAAGGGCATTTTTGGCATTCATTAAAACTCGTAGATTTGGTCCTATGTTGCGTATTCGTGAGCTATAGCACACTGTTTGGGTGTCGCAACTTTCATGGCATTTATGGCATTAATTAAAACTCGTAGATTTGGTCCTATGTTAGTTTTCGTGAGCTATAGCACACAGTTTGGGTGTCTGGGGACAATTTCATGTGCATTTGCATTCATTAAAACTCATAGATTTGGACCTTTCTCGCAGTTTTGTGAGCTATAACACACTGTTTGGGGTCCGGACAATTTGCTGGGTTTAGCATTCATTAAAACTCGTTGATTTGGTCCTATCTCGCGGTTTGTGAGCTATAGTACACTGTTTGGGGCCGGGACAATTTCAAGGCATTTTTGCATTTAAAACTCGTTGATTTGGTATGTTGCGGTATTCGTGAGCTATACACTGTTTGGGGTGGAAATTTCAGGGCATTTATGGCATTATTAAAACTCGTAGATTTGGTCCTATGTTGCAGTTTTCGTGAGCTATAGCACACAGTTTGGGTGTCCGGGGAATTTCATGGGCATTTGGCATTCATTAAAACTCGTAGATTTGGACCTTTCTCGCAGTTTTGTGAGCTATAGCACATGTTTGGGGTCCGGGACAATTTCTGGCATTCTAGCTCATCATAACTCGTATTGGTCCTATCTCGCGTTTTGTGAGCTAGTACACTGTTTGGGCCGGGACAATTTCAAGGGCATTTTTGGCATTCATTAAAACTCGTTGATTTGGTCCTATGTTGCGGTATTTGAGCTATATACACTGTTTGGGTCCGTGGAAATTTCAGGGCATTTATGGCATTAATTAAAACTCGTAGATTTGGTCCTATGTTGCATTTTCGTGAGCTATAGCACACAGTTTGGGTGTCTGGGGACAATTTCATGTGCATTTCTGCATTCATTAAAACTCATAGATTTGGACCTTTCTCGCAGTTTTGTGAGCTATAGCACACTGTTTGGGGTCCGGGACAATTGCTGGCATTTCTATCATTCATAAAACTCGTCGATTTGGTCCTATCTCGCAGTTTGTGAGCTATAGTAACTGTTTGGGGGCCGGGACAATTTCAAGGGCATTTTTGGCATTCATTAAAACTCGTTGATTTGGTCCTATGTGCGGTATTCATGAGCTATAGTACACTGTTTGGGTGTCCGTGGAAATTTCAAGGGCATTTATGGCATTAATTAAAACTCGTAGATTTGGTCCTATGTTGTAGTTTTGTGAGCTATAGCACACAGTTTGGGTGTCTGGGGACAATTTCATGTGCATTTCTGGCATTCATTAAAACTCATAGATTTGGACCTTTCTCGCAGTTTTGAGCTATAACACATTTTGGGGGTCCGGGACAATTGCTGGGCATTTCTGCATTCATTAGAACTCGTATTTGGTCCTATCTCGCGTTTGTGTGAGATAGTACACTTTGGGGCCGGGACAATTTCAAGGGCATTTTTGGCATTCATTAAAACTCGTAGATTTGGTCCTGTTGCGGTATTCGTGAGCTATAGCACACTGTTTGGGTGTCCGTGGAATTTCATGGGCATTTATGGCATTAATTAAAAAAACTCGTAGATTTGGTCCTATGTTGCAGTTTTCGTGAGCTATAGCACACAGTTTGGGTGTCCGGGACAATTTCATTTCTGGCATTCATTAAACTCATAGATTTGGACCTTCTCAGTTTTGTGAGCTATAACACACTGTTTGGGGTCCGGGACAATGCTGCATTTCTGCATTCATTAAAACTCGTAGATTTGGTCCTATCTCGCGGTTTGTGTGAGCTATAGTACACTGTTTGGGGGCCGGGACAATTTGGGCATTTTTGGCATTCATTAAAACTTATTTGGTCCTGTTGCGGTATTGTGAGCTATAGAACTGTTTGGGTCGTGGAAATTTCAAGGCATTTTGGCATTAATTAAAACTCTAGATTTGGTCCTATGTTGTAGTTTTCGTGAGCTATAGCACACAGTTTGGGTGTCCGGGAATTTCATGGGCATTCTGGCATTCATTAAAACTCGTAGATTTGTCCTTTCTCGCAGTTTTGTGAGCTATAACACTGTTTGGGGGGGGACAATTGTGGGCATTCTGCATTCATTAAAACTCGTTGATTGTTTATCTCGCAGTTTTGTGTGAGCTATAGTACACTGTTTGGGGCCGGGACAATTTCAGGGCATTTTTGGCATTCATTAAAACTCGTTGATTTGTCTGTTGCGGTATTTGAGCTATAGTACACTGTTTGGGTGTCCGTGAAACTTTCAGGGCATTTATGGCATAATTAAAACTCGTAGATTTGGTCCTATGTTGTAGTTTTCGTGAGCTATAGCACACAGTTTTGGGTGTCTGGGGACAATTTCATGTGCATTTCTGTCATTCATTAAAACTCTAGATTTGGACCTTTCTCGCAGTTTTGTGAGCTATAACACACTGTTTGGGGTCCGGGACAAATTGCTGGGCATTTAGCATTCATCAAAACTCGTTGATTTGGTCCTATCTCGCGTTTGTGTGAGCTATAGTACACTTTTGGGGCCGGGACAATTTCAAGGGCATTTTGGCATTCATTAAACTCGTATTTGTCTATGTTGCGGTATTCGTGAGCTATAGTACACTGTTTGGGTGTCGTGGAAATTTCAGGGCATTTATGGCATTAATAAAACTCGTAGATTTGGTCCTATGTTGCAGTTTTCGTGAGCTATAGCACACAGTTTGGGTGTCTGGGGACAATTTCATGCATTTGTCATTCATTAAAACTCATAGATTTGGACCTTTCTCTCGCAGTTTTGGTGAGCTATAACACACTGTTTGGGGTCGGGACAATTGCTGGGCATTTCTAGCATCATCAGAACTCGTTGATTTGGTCCTATCTCGCAGTTTGTGTGAGCTAGTACATGTTTGGGGCCGGGGACAATTTCAAGGGCATTTTTGGCATTCATTAAAACTCGATTTGGTCCTATGTTGTATTCGTGACTATAGTTGTTTGGGTGTCCGTAAATTTCATGGGCATTTATGGATTAATTAAAACTCGTAGATTTGGTCCTATGTTGTAGTTTTCGTGAGCTATAGCACACAGTTTGGGTGTCTGGGGACAATTTCATGTGCATTTCTGTCATTCATTAAAACTCATAGAATTTGGACCTTTCTCGTTTTGTGAGCTATACACACTGTTTGGGGTCCGGGACAAATAGCTGGGCATTTCGAGCATTCATAGAACTCGTTGATTTGTCCTATCTCGCGTTTGTGTGAGCTATAGTACACTGTTTGGGGGCCGGAAACTTTCAAGGCATTTTTGGCATCAATTAAAACTCGTAGATTTGGTCTATGTTGTATTTTGAGCTATAGCACACTTGGGGTCCGTGGAATTCATGGGCATTTTGGCATTAATTAAAACTAGATTTGGTCCTATGTTGCGTTTTCGTGAGCTATAGCACACATTTGGGTGTCCGGGGACAATTTCATGGGCATTCTGTCATTCATTAAAACTCGTAGATTTGACCTATTCGCAGTTTTGTGAGCTATAACACACTGTTTGGGGGTCCGGGACAATTGCTGGGTTTTGCATTCATTAGAACTCGTAGATTGGTCCTATCTCGTTTGTGTGAGCTAGTACATGTTTGGGGGCCGGGAAATTTCAAGGGCATTTTTGGCATTCAATTAAACTCGTTGATTTGGTCCTATGTTGCGTATCGTGAGCTATAGCACAGTTTGGGTGTCCGTGAAAATTTCATGGCATTTATGATTAATTAAAACTCATAGATTGCTTCCTATGTTGCAGTTTTCGTGAGCTATAGCACACAGTTTGGGTGGTCCGGGACAATTTCATGGGCAGTTTCTCATTCATCAAAACTCGATTTGGACCTTTCTCGCAGTTTTGTGAGCTATAACACACTGTTTGGGGTCCGGGCAATTTCAAGGCTTTTAGCATTCATTAAAACGTCATTTGGTCCTATCTCGCGGTTTGTGAGCTATACACTGTTTGGGGCGGACAATTCAAGGGCATTTTTGGCATTCATTAAACCATGATTTGGCCATGTTGCGGTTTGTGAGCTATAGCACACATTTGGAAAATTTCATGGGCATTTATGGCATTAATTAAAACTCGTAGATTTGGTCCTATGTTGTTTTCGTGAGCTATAGCACACAGTTTGGGTGTCCGGGGACAATTCATGCATTTCTGTCATTCATTAAAACTCATAGATTTGGACCTTTCTCGCAGTTTTGAGCTATAGCACACTGTTTGGGGTCCGGGACAATTGCTGGCATTTAGCATTCATCAAACTCGTTGATTTGGTCCTATCTCGCGGTTTGTGTGAGCTATAGTACACTGTTTGGGGCCGGGACAATTTCAAGGGCATTTTGGCATTCATTAAAACTCGTAGATTTGGTCCTGTTGCGTATTCGTGAGCTATAGCAACAGTTTGGGTCCGTGGAAATTTCATGGGCATTTATGGCATTAATTAAAACTCGTAGATTTGGTCCTATGTTGTAGTTTTTCGTGAGCTATAGCACACAGTTTGGTGTCTGGGACAATTTCATGTGCATTTCTGTCATTCATTAAAACTCATAGATTGGACCTTTCTCGCAGTTTTGTGAGCTATAACACACTGTTTGGGGTCGGGACAAATTGCTGGGCATCTTCTAGCATTCATCAGAAACGTTGGTTCCTATCTCGCGGTTTGTGTGAGCTATAGTACACGTTTGGGGGCCATGGAAATTTCTGGGCATTTATGGCATTCATTAAAACTCGTATTTGGTCCTATGTTGCGTATTTGAGCTATAGTACACTGTTTGGGTCCTGGAATTTCAGGCATTTTTGGCATTCAATTAAAACTCGTAGATTTGGTCCTATGTTGAGTTTTCGTGAGCTATACACAGTTTGGGTGTCCGGGAAACTTTCATGGCATTTGGCATTCATTAAAACTCGTAGATTTGGTCGTCTCGCAGTTTTGTGAGCTATAGCACACTTTGGGGTCCGGGGACAATTTCTGGGCATTTCTA
>JAPCYS010000913.1:0-73464 GCA_028641055.1 Alopecurus myosuroides | reverse complement strand
CCTCCGTCTTCATCAACTCCATCTCATCCATATTCTGTCCGGCCGGCCGTGCGATGGATCCAGCAGGTAACCTGTCAAGACTCTTTTCCTGGTTTTTTCTTTCCACGAGTGGGTGCTTGTGAGAAGAGCTCGTTGGCTCCATGCATGTGTTCTGGATGATTCTTGTTGTTAGTTTTCCCCGTCCTCGTCGATCAAGAACGTGAGCCAGATTTTTTTGGTGTGTGTGAGGGGAACGTGAAGCCATAGCCAGCCTGTGTAGATGGATGCGTACGTATAGCTAGATTCAGATTGCGTAGGCAAATACATCCGCGGCTTACGTACGGGCACTACAAAAGCTATACATGCATGCAAACGACCGACCGAGAGAAGTAGTAGCATCCTCTGGTGACAATTAAGGCGATCGAGAGAATGAAGGAACCTGACAATGAGCGTGACAGCAGGTGCTGTATTTGTCGGCCACCTCATCGCTGTGGAGCCATGTTTACGCTCCCGTGAAAAAACAATACTCCGTATGCACTGTCAAAAAAGGAGACTTGGTCACCGTTTCCCTAGTACTAGCAAACGATTGCACCGTCAAAAAGGAAGCCGATACTCCGTATACACGTAAGAGGGCTTAACGACCACTTTTACGTCCGCGTGAGACTAGGAAATCGATTCCTCTGTGTATATGATAATAACGCATACAAAGGCGGAGCAATATTGTCAGCGTTATCACTAGCGATCGATATCCCAAATTGGCAATGATGTCAAGGTGGCTCGGTGGGATCAACGGGCGCTCCCCTCGCCAGCAGCCCCCGCATGACGTCGACCGTTCCCCTCGCCCACCGCCGCGTGATGACGGGCCTCCTTCTCGCCACCCGCCGCCGCGGCGCTCTGCTCCAGCTGCCGCGTGTCAGTGGCGCGGTCTTGCTAGAGCAGGCCTGCTGTTCGGTCGTCGCCACGGCAGTCTCTGCTCTGTGCTGGTGGGCGTGGAACTACTGCCAGTCGATGAACAGCCTGCGCAGCTACGGCCGAGACATCACCGGCCAGGGCGACCCCGTGATCAGCCGCGACGACGAGATCGGCCGCGTCGTCAACATCCTCTGCCGCCGGACCAAGAACTGCGTCGCGCTCGTCGGCGCGGCCGGAGTCGGCAAGACGGCCATCGCCGAGGGCCTCGCGCAGCGCATCGCGTCCGGGAATGTCCCCGCCGCGCTCGCCGGGGCGCGCGTCGTGGAGGTCGACCTTGGCGCGATGGTGGCCGGCACCAACTTACGCGGCATGTTTGAGGAGCGGATCAAGAACATGATTAAGAAGGCGGAGGCGTCCGACGGGAAGGTCATACTGTTCATCGACGAGATGCACATGCTTTATTCCGCCGGCGACAGTCGGGAGAAGTGCACGAGCGCCTCCAACATGCTGAAGCCCGCGTTAGCCCGCGGACGCATACGCTGTGTCGGAGCCACCTTTGACGAGTACCGCCAATATGTCGAGAAAGACCCTGCGCTCGAGAGACGGTTTCAGAAGGTGCAGGTGGAGGAGCCGACCGTGCAGGCAACCATTGCCATCTTGCGGGGGCTCAAGGAGCGCTTCCAAGACCACCATGGATTGGAAATCCAGGATGCCGCTCTCGTTGCTGCTGCGCAACTCGGTTCCCGCTACATCACCGGTACGTACGTCAACAATTAATCTACAAACATTTCCCCTACATTATTATTGTATTGTAACTTAAATGATGATTTTTATTGCTGTATGTAGGTCGTCAGTTTCCAGATAAGGCGATTGATTTGATTGACGAAGCATGTACTATAGTAGCCGGCAAGATTGCACAGATAGACAACCAAGTACATGAGAACACTAATCAATGTAGCCCGACAGATAGTGTGGAGGAAGCCATTGTTAACCCAAATCATGTCGCTCAGGTATGCACTCTCTTTCTAATTCTATTTTTTCACTTGGTTTTTTTAGGGGAAGTATTTTACGTTGGTTTTTTATGGGGCGTGTCATTGTCATGCATGTTTTGACAATTGTCATTTGAAGGTTGTGAGTCGATGGACTGGGATTCCTGTTGCTACGCTCGGTGAAGAGGAGAAGGACAAGTTAATTCACTTACGTGACAGATTGCATGAGCGAGTTATTGGTCAGGATGAAGCGGTCAATTTGGTTGCGCAGGCGGTGTTGCGTTCCAGGGCGGGTCTAGATCAAAACTAGCCAACCCATAGGTTCTTTCTTATTTTTGGGCCCGTCCGGCGTTGGAAAAACGGAACTTGCAAAAGCTCTCGCGGAGCAGTTATTTCACGCTGAAACAATGTTGATTAGGGTTGACATGTCCGAGTATGAAAGTGTTGGTTCAATAACACGTCTCATTGGAGCACCCCCGAGGTACTACACGCTTTCTTATGTACTTAATTATTTTCTTTTAACATTACATTATCTTTTCGTGCTTTTCATATAACTAGTTTGACTCATATGATTGTATCCCCTATGATCTTTAAAGCTATATTGGATATGACGATGGAGGACAATTGACCGAAAAAGTGAGAAGGCACCCATACAGCGTCGTACTTTTTGATGAGGTGGAGAAGGCACACCCTTCGGTGTTCAATATTTTTCTTCAGATTTTTGACGATGGTATATTGACGGATGGCAAAGGAAGACATGTGGATTTTAAGAATACTATCATCATTATGACCTCAAATCTAGGATCAGAACACCTAACAACACAATTGACAGTAGAAAATCCCACAGAAGATGCACGGAAACTTGTCCTGAAAAAGGTTTGTCAATCTCAAATTGTCGTGTAAGTGCTCGGTCCAGTGGTTGCCTACTGATGGACATATGTTCTTCGTTCATGCAGGTTCAGAAATTCTTCAAGCCCGAGCTTCTCAATAGGATGAGTGAAATTGTGATATTTGAGCCTCTTTCACATGAACAAATGAAAGAGGTTGCGAAAATCCAGATGAAGAACGTTGTGGCTAGAGTAGCCAACAAGGGTATTTCTTTTCTGCAAGTAATGACGTGTTGGATGTTATCTTATCGGAATCACACAACCCGGTTAGCACATCTAGCCTATTTTTTTCATTTCACATAAAATTTTGACCATATAATTTTGAATAATCATGTTTGTACATGCAGATGTATGGTGCAAGACCTATACGGAGGTGGGTGCAAAAGAACGTGGTGACAATGCTTTCTGAGATGCTAGTCAAAGGTGAGGTTAGTGAAGGATCCACAATATTCATCGACGCAACAGATGACATGAAGGGATTAAAGTACGAGGTGGTGAAAACGCCGGTGATAGAACATTTTGGTGCATGCGACCAGACAATGTTTATTATGAGCTGATTCTTTAGTTGGTATATTCCGTGAAAACAATATAATTCATTGATTTGTGGTGCGGCAAAGAGAGACTTGTAGAGTAATACAGTCTCCTTTCAAAAACCAGAAAAAA
Organism: Alopecurus myosuroides; assembly: GCA_028641055.1. Lineage (NCBI taxonomy): Eukaryota > Viridiplantae > Streptophyta > Magnoliopsida > Poales > Poaceae > Alopecurus > Alopecurus myosuroides. The sequence continues at coordinate 70,034 of JAPCYS010000913.1, read as the reverse complement.
AAACTACTTCCTCTAGTCCGTAAAACATGTCGCTAGATATACTATTCAGTTGTATGTACACAGATGGTTTTCTCCGACACGTTATTCGGATTAGAGGAGTAGTAAATTGCCAGTGTGTCTCGCCAAGCAAAAAAAAAAAGAGAGATTAGCATATATGAGCCTCGATCAAATATGGATCTATTTTGTTCATGTGTGCATCGAGTTAGTTGACCCGTGTGTTTTCTTTACGGAAACATCTATTATGATGATGTGTGATAAAAAAAAGTGCATAAGAGATAGACATAAACCTGTTCACAGCCTGAGATTGATTTTCTTGAACACATTGCCAACTACTGGTGGGGTTTATGCTCACAATTTTGAGAATGATTTTCTTGAACACATTGCCAACTACTGGTGGGGTTTTGAAGATGGTAAGAAGAAGATACACTGGTGTTCTTGGGATTGGATGTCGGCGCCAAAATCCCTCGGTGGTATGGTCTTTCGTGATTTTGTCATGTTCAACCAAGCTATGCTCGCAAGGCAGTGTTGGCCGTTGATCACTGAGCCATATTCTCTCTGTGCTCGTGTGTTCAAGGGGCGGTATTTTCCGGACCCTGATTTCCTAGCTGCTGGAAAACCGAATTCCCTTTCTTTCACATGGGAGGTCTATTCTATTTGGTCGTGAGCTGATCATCAAGCACCTCAGATGGGGAGTCGGTAATGGATCACGAATCGATTTTTGAAGGATACTTGGATACCGAACTACCCAGCAGGCTCCTTCTCTACTTTGGAAGCAATCCCCGTAAGTGCTACTGTCAGTTCTTGATGAGAGGCAATTGTTGGGATACACAGACCATTAACAGGTTCTTCCATGCTGAAATGGCGAAGGTGATAGGCCCGTTAGCCATATTGGAGGAGAGGACCTTGCTTCCTGGCCACATGCAAGGTTTGGTATCTATAATACTATTATTTTTGTATCTATAATACTATTAGATTAGATCGGGCTATAGCTTTTCTAGGGCTGAATCTTTCTTCACCAAGTGTTGCACCTCTGGACGTGAGAACAACTCTGAACTTGAAGCATGGGCAAAGGAATGGAAATCTATGTGGGCGATCAAGTCTCCAAACAAATGAAGATTGTTTTATGGCGCATGGCCCATGATTGTTTGCCTACTGGATTCCAACTGCAAAAAAACGCCACATCCAGGTGAGGTGGTCCACGGATGTTTCAAACCGAGACACGAGCATCCACAAGCTGGGACAGAGGAGGAGCAGGATAAATCCCTGGGAACCAGCGTTCGGTTTCTGCAATCGTCCACAAGCTGGTGTAACTAGTTTTTGTTTTTAGAACTCCGCTTTTTTTTTTTTGAGAACTCAGCTGGTCTAACTAGTAGTAAAAGAAGCTGTAGCATCCCAGCCCATTAGGCCGACCCAGCGAAAATGGGTCACAACCCAGCCGAACGTTTTCTGCTCCTCTGGAGAAGCTGGAGCTTCTGCTAAAAAAAAAAACTGAAGCCCATCCCGAAAGGCGGGGGAAGCAGGATCTTCGGAGTTTTTTGGGAAGCAAGCAGACTTCCCAACACGCCTTTAGCCTTAGGGAACGCACAGTGTATCACAAATGCTAGTTCCTACTACTCATAGAAAGCATGCATTAAGGACAAGATCAAAAGATTTAAGAGTAAATTTATACAACAGAAAATCATAAACTCTACCAGTAGCAACACTGACACAGATGCTATTTATACATTAGGAACATAGACAACATACCTGTTTACATGTCCCAAATAACAGGATAGAAGTGTCGCCTATACATTCAAAAGCGACAAACTTATGTTAGCACAAAATCCCGATATGTTCAGAGAGCACATGTACCATTCGCCAACCAGACCCAGAGAACATTGTACCATTCATCAACCGGAACTACAGGCCCTTCATACAGCACTCTTAGCTAGTACATAAATCCTATAATTTCTGAAAGTGGGTACTGAGGAGCCCAGAGAAACCAAGACTGTCACGTTCTCCAAATATCATCTTCAGTTTTCTATTGCAGGATATTACCTTCTTGTTCTCAGGATCCTGGTTGCAAAAAAAACATACAGAATAAGTTTACTGTTTGTTCCATGAAAAGTTCAAAACACGAAGTAATTTTCTGCAAGGGTTAAGCCAGCCATTTTCTGTGGCATAATAGCTGCACTGCATAATGACAGAAATAAAACAAGTAACAAGGGAATCCGTTATCTACAACTAAGACATAAAATTATTTTTAGTCTCAGTCAATTATCTTAGTTCTTGCAGTACCTTACGGGACAATGAACACAATAGGAATGATCTAGAACAAATAATCATTAGCTAATTTGTGATCGTCTTCTGGGGTAATACCATACAACAAATTTTCTTCCACGGCAGTATATAGCCCAAAACACCACATTGAGTTTGTAATAAATAGTTTCTGATACTAGAGGCACAAAATTTGTATGAGTTTAATGATAAAGCATCCTTGATTTGGACTGTGATTCGTCTGAACTCTGAAGTAACAGCAGAAGCGTGAACTGCACCCTAGGCCTTGAAATTTGGGGGTTAAGATACAAACAATAACTTACGAAAGAATTGTATGGAACCTACAAACTATGCATTTTCTACCGGATACAACCCTTCATAACAATAGTAATATTAATACGAAAAAAAAATGAGAATACACCTTCAAATATATCTCGTATATGCCATCTATATACAACGAGGTCTTTGCCGAAGGAATGAAAGAGGTCAAGCATTTATCTATGTTGTCAGAATCCCAAACGTTCTGGATCATCTATAAACCTACTGTACGTCTGATGCCTGATGGTGCATCCTGGTACTGATCCATTTTGACAGACAAAAACATGTTACTACAACAACGGCGTGTCATTGTCATGCATGTTTTGACAATTGTCATTTGAAGGTTGTGAGTCGATGGACTGGGATTCCTGTTGCTACGCTCGGTGAAGAGGAGAAGGACAAGTTAATTCACTTACGTGACAGATTGCATGAGCGAGTTATTGGTCAGGATGAAGCGGTCAATTTGGTTGCGCAGGCGGTGTTGCGTTCCAGGCGGGTCTAGATCAAACTAGCCAACCCATAGGTTCTTTCTTATTTTTGGGCCCGTCCGGCGTTGGAAAAACGGAACTTGCATCGACGAGGGGAGGTTGTAGTGGCCGTCCTCCCACGTCTAACGGCAGTGGAAGCACGTTCCCCATGGCGGTGTGCCGTCTCGCAGCTTCGATCGCGCTGGCCATGGTGTGGCTAGTGCGAACCCACCAGCAACGGCGTCCTGTAACGTTGTGCTGCGATAGGAGCATGCCGGGGTTATCGACGACCGCATGCCGGTCCTGATCGAGCCAGTTGCCCCAGTTGTGCCGGCTGTTGTCGTTCTCGGGGAGGCGGCGCTCTGCCGGCGTTATCCAGCTTTGCCAACGAGCAATGTAACAACGGATGTGCTCCGTCGTTCCTTGCATTGGTGGCACGGGAAGCCGCCCTGGGAGATGCGTCACTCCTTCGGGATGAAGCAATCCGGCAGGGCCAGGAGCCTGTACCGGTACAGCTCCCATGTGCCATTGGTGTTGCTGGTGAGCCTGCTAGAGGAGGAGCCGGACTCCCAGTTGTTGGCCACCATGGAGAGGCGAGGGCGGGGGAGAGGGTAGGAAGATTTGGATGGCGAAGGGGAGAGGGCGGCGGAGAGGAGGTTGTGCGGCACAGCAAGGGAATCCTCTGCCTTTTATCCCTGGACGAAGGGTGGCGACGACGTAAATGCTAAGCGTGGGGAAGGTGCAACGCCGATAGAGCGTCATAGGAAACGTCCCGTCGTCGGCGTAATTGCGAGGAGGCGTGTTTTAGACTGGCGACTCGTAGGTCGATCCCATATCCGTCAGTGGTTTAATAGATTCGTACGTACCATCTGACAAAGATATCCTACAAGATCGACACGCCGATGTCAACAATTAGACAATCTCGTAATCACGAAGAATATATATAATATGAAAAAAACACAATGTTTAAGAGTAGCGGTTAATTGTGTACCTCATTACGAAATCAGCTTCAGAGTGCACGTAGAGCGCTCCGCTCCAGTAAACGGCATGTCGTTTCTTGTCATCCCACTGTGAATGTGGTAGTCATATCAGCAACGTCGCCAGCAGCCCTGCCTCGTCGAATAAAATACCTCTCCTCCCAACGGGCCGACCTCGAGGAGAAGACATGCAGAGAAAGTCGAGACGGTGGCCATGCAGATTGCTCCATCGCCGGGTCTAACTTGTTCTTTAATTTTTTGCCGAAAACATTTTCTGACAAATAGTAGCGAAGGCGTGGGACTATATACACCTCGTAGTCTGGTGATACCGCAGGGTCGAACACGAGGTACTCTTCATAGGTGAAGTCTCTGTGTCTCTCCTTATGGACGGACGGGCGTGGTGGCAAGCAACACCATTGTCGTGTTGCGGGGTTAACCACGTAATCTCTAAGGAGGAGTAGACCGTTGCAGTGATCCAGGATTTTGGTGGTGTCCCCTTGGGAGGACGGCAAGTCCAACGTACCGGAGATTGTGGGACCCGTCGAGGGACGGGAGAAAAATTCCGGCGTACCTAGGGAGTTGAAATTGAAGAATATGCCGCCAACGGAGAGCGGGAGTAGGTCCCGGCGCAGCAGGCCACGAGCGTCGATGGTCGCGCAGGGCCTTGCAGACGCAGCGGCACGCAGCCAGGCCGCGGGGCGCCACATGGCTGAGGACGTCGGCGAGCACGTCCAGAGGTAGCAGATCCATCTCGTTGCTCCCGTACGTTTCCTTGTTGACGATGTCCTTGCAGTCTCGTTGGGAATCGGTCGGTCGTTCGGTTGATCGGGCCTGCTCCGCTCGTGGATATCTGCACCGATGGAGAGTCGGTGGATTGTTGGAGATGGACTGTGGTTCGGATAGGAGGTTTTGATATCCACCAGTGAACCGTTTAGAAAAGCAGCTCCTTCCGTGTCCCTGAAGCCCCGGTAGCAATATTGGTATCCAACTCGATCGATCCTTCCGTTCCGTGTCCACGTCCCGAGTAGAAGCAGGTCAGGGACGAGCGGCCTTTCGTCGATCGGCGTAGTTTCCTTGGGATTGATTAATGTGGCGGTAGCATGCGCATGGATGTCGATCGTGTGCTTGGGTTTTCTACAGCCGCATTATGAATTAGGACTAGCGTGATGAGATTGGCGCTCCTTCTCTCGGTCGTTTGTTGACGGGACGGAAAAGCGAGATCGATCGTGTTTGATGTCACGTGTACGTGGTGTACGGGACGGAAAAGAGATCCCTAGCTTGGTCAGGTTGCCAGCGCCAGCAGAGGATGTTAATTTCAGGTTGCAAGGAAAAGCTAGCGCATGGGTTAGCTGACAAATCGAGAGCACGGGCAGAGGGGAGGATGCTATGCTAGTTAACACCTGTTGATTACGTCTTGTGCTTGGCTTTTCTCCCTAGAACCATCGCTCGTACCACCTGAATCTAGCTACACGTACACAGCCTGGCAATGCATTCATGTTCCCATCACACACACAAATAAAAAAAATAAAGTAAAAAACCGGCTCACGTTCTTGATCGAGGAGGATCATGCGGGAAACTAAGAACAAGAATCATCCCAACACACATGGAGCCAACGAGCTCTTCTCACGATCAGCACCCACACTCGTGGAAAAAAAAAACAAAGAAAAGAGTCTTCATACATAGGTTACCTGCTGGATCCATCGCACGGCCGGCCCGCCGGCCAGATATGCATGGGTGACTAGCGTGATGAGATTGGCGATCCCCCCTCCAGCTCCTTCTCTCCATCGCTCGTTTCCATGCATGAATCGCTTTTGTAGCAGCAAACTAATTAAGTGTCCGTGCCTAGGCAATATGAATCTAGCTACCTACACACGTACACATCCAAACTATTTAGAGCTCTCATCAATTCTCTCTTTCCTAGCATAACACAAGCACCAACGAGAGATCCATGAGCAGGGCCATCTGTGTCGGGGATCACCTACCTCCTCCTGCTGGAGAAAAGCTCCCGGCCGGAGATCTGTCGAAGAATCGACCGGCCGCCTTGTCGCCCACCATCCTCATCCTACCCCACGCCTCGCCAAGCCCAAGTCGCAAGTCGCGCAAAACGCCCGCGGCCTCCATGTATTTATAGATAAAACCAACAAGAGTGAGGGGATAGAAGACGCCCAAGGCAGGGTCTCTCCTCTGTGTTCCGTTCCTTGCTTTTGTTAAGCAGTGCGATGGACTCTTTAGCCACTCCTCGCCTTCGCGCCGGTTTTGCGCCCTTTGCGGAGAGGTGGAAGACTCGGCGCATATAGTCTTCAAATGCCCCCTAGCTAAACTGGGTTGGAGCGCGATTCGCCAGCTGCTGGGATGCAACTGGAGTCCCGCCTCCTTTCCCCAATTCTTCGCCATTCAACAGTCGCTTTTAGGGAGCCAACGCCGTACCAGCTGGGTGCTGTTTGCGGCGTTAGGCTGGGCCCTTTGGCTCATTAGGAATAAACTGGCTATTGAAGCAATTGCGCCTAAACGCCCGGCTGATGTTATTTTCAAAATGTCAATCTTTGTGCAGGCTTGGGCAAATCTCGCTAAGGACCCGGACAAGTCGATTCTGCTGCAGCTGGCCTCCGGACTCAAAGATGTGTTTCGCTCGTTGCTACCTTCCGCTACTCCTTCATCCTAGTGCTTGTTTACTGTCTTGCCGGTTTGTTGCTGGGGAGACCGGCCCCGTTCTTTCATTTCAGTGGCGAAGCTGTATGCCCAGCATGTATTAAGTCTCACCCTGTTGGATTCTGAAACCTCTTGCTTTATTAATTTAAAGTAGGGCAGTCAATGCCTTTTATCTAAAAAAAAAAGCAGTGCGATGGACAGCTGAGATTCATCCAGGCGTGGATTGATGACATGGCATGAAGGAGGGCCGTAAATGACATCCTCTATTTACTAATCACCTACCCTCCATGGATGCAAGCACCCGTAATCAATACCAACTAACTGCGCCACCGCAAACAATCAATTAATTTTGGCATTGTTTCCCTGAGACGTGATTTGGAAATTAAGACCACAACAAAACATGTCCCTTGGTTCCTAGACGGATTTTGGCATCCAGAAGAGTATGAATTTTAATAGCTCAAATCACTCAAATACAGGAGGAAAATTTGCATTCTCTAAACTAACAAGAGCTAGCATATCATACCCTGACTTAGAATAGCTTTCTTTTCCAGCTAGCTTATTTGCAAAAACAAGGATGAAAGGCTGGAGGGAGCACACACAGGTCATGCATTTTTTCCTTTTTTTTTTTTACTTTATGACGTGTCCGGATTTTGCACACTACTCCAATTAGTGATGAAAGGTGGGTCCCGTTTAATCCCATTTAATCACACTAATGTTCGTCAACAGAACAAACATTTTTCCTTCCTTCCCGCAGAATGAACTAAATGAGCTAATTAAACGGACTATGCGGTGCCATTTATTGCCCCACTTACATCCCTAACTCCAATGCACCCACCGTATGATTTAAAATATATACTTGTTCGTATCTTTACAAGTAGTATTTATCCGGTTTTGCCAATTGCTATGCATCTTAGGCAGAAATAGAAGAAAAGGAAGTTGGGATGTGAAGATGCATGCACAAATTCCTGAATTGTTTCGTCAAAAGACACAAAGAAGAGCCTAACGAAAACTGATGACATGATTAAAAAAAAACACAACCCTTGTGCCGGCGAGCCAGCCTGCCGCGCCGCCACGGAGGTTCTGTCACGGGGAGGGAGATGGGGAAGAGAATGAAGCTAAGGTTTGGATTCGGCCTGGCTTTGTTCATCTCCATCGGATCGGACGGCTCTGAGAAGAAACTGGGCCGTCCGTCAAGACCTTGGCCCAGTTTTTCTACGGGCCACGTTGCCTTCCGCCCGTGAATTCTTTTCCGCTCAAAACACGTGCACGTTCACGTTGAACAGCTCTCCTTGATGCACAAGTTCACGTTCACCAAATATTGATGCATTGCGGACACGTTCTTGTGCACATACATAAATCAGCCACACATCGCTAGCTTTTAGAGAAAATTACCCCACGCGGCGCGGACACGGAGATCGATGCCCGGAGACATGGCGAAAGTTGTCTCGGACCACGATACGAGCACGACAACTATGCAAGGCCGAGAGGTACACACAGTTCAGATCTTTTGGAATTATAAACCCATAAGCTTTACACTGACACTGGTAGAAAATAGGCCTACAGTCCCGGTTCACCAGGACTATTAATCCCGTCCGGGCAACCGGGACTAGCTATGCGCGACTAAATGCCCCCTATAGTCCCGCCACTTACGGACCGGGACTAAAAGCCCGTCCACGTGGGCGCTAGGGGTCCGTTGCGGCGGAGGACCTTTAGTCCCGGGTCTTGTGGTTAACCGGGACTGAAAACCTGCGCAGGTTTAGGGTTTTAGGCCCCCTAAACCTGTTTCCTTTTTAATTTGTTTTGTTTTAATTTCAGTACACATATTCATGCATATATATATATGAAATATCAAACGAGGAGAATTCAATAGGAATATATAATATATATTCAATATCGGGTGACCATATATACAACCTCGAACAAGTTTCCATATTACAGAATTAAGATGGACGAGCATACACAAATTCGCACAAGTTTCAAAGTACTTAGGGCTTATACATGCTTATAAAAGTCATCGTCGGTGGACGCATGGAACTCTCCTTTCTTCTGGATGACATGCCTAAGGAAAAATCCTGCTATTTCCTCTTGAATTGGTCGGAAGCGAGCTTCTGGAGTAAGCGCCCTCCGCAAGTTATTGAGACCGTTCCGCGTTTTCTCGTCCTTCTTCCTCTCAGATATTTCTTTCCGTATGTTCTCACAGACATAGTATCCACATAGACCGGTCCCCGGTGGCTGCTTATCCACACCTTTGAGCACATTTTTAAATTTTAGCGCATCTTTGAATTCACCGACATGTTGATGTGAGAGCAGTCTCCAAACTCTACAATGCAAATAAAATTAAATGAACAAGGGAGTTATTAGCTTAGAAAATGAACAAAAGAGACCGATCGATATAGAGCGCAAATGATTGAAAAATAATTACTTTTGCATCATTTTTCTCATGTCGACCCAAAGATCTGTATTTGAATTCATAGAGTCAATGATGAAAACTATGGCCTGGTGAAGATCAATTTTTAGCAGAATCCAGTGGTACCTGCGGACACATTAGATGCAGAGTCATGCATAATTTATCGATTGGACATACCATGCATGGAGTAAACAAAAGAGAATGGGAACATGAGAGAAACACTCACCCAAATGGTAAGGAAATAGAATTATCTTTTGGATTCATGCTTTTTAAAAAAATTGTACAAGTCTTTCTCCACGTCTATGGGGTGACGTTCTAACATAGTTCCATTAATGATTTGTGGGTCAATGAACCCAATATCATGGATGAGTCTTACTTTGCATTCCCAAATCTTCAATCTGCATAATAGCGTACGGAACAATATAGTTAGGACAATATATATATATAGTGTAGGCAAATGAAGAACGAGATGAGGTAGAAATAAATCACTTACAGAACGTAGCAACTCAGGATAGATTTGTCGAGCTCACGCATATTGAACAGTTGGAACAATTCACTCAACTCAACTGTTACAGAGTACTTTTTGGTGTGATGCTCCTCTGTATAATCCACATACACATATTCTTTGTCGGTAAAAGTTATGAAATCTTTGTACCAACGTAGAAGACTTTGCATTAGTGGTGGTAGATCCTTTTCCTTCGCAGGCTCGACGAGAGGCCCTTTCTTCACATATTTTAATGCTACATCAGCCACTGGCATATCGTCCATGTCTAAAAAGGCACGGAGAGACATACCGGCCTCGGACGCATTTTGCATGGCAGTAGCTACAGTCAATCCCATTGCTGTCACAGCATTTATGACCTCGGGGTCATGTTCCGGAGCGGCTTTCACTATGAGGGGGATATCGATTGTTTACTCTGCATCCCGAGCTGGGCAACTTGTTTCCCGCTTTGTATCATTTTTGCTTTTTTTTTCCTCCTCCAATATTCCTGCTTGCTTACGAAGTTCAATATCATAGTCTTTAGGCAAATTCTTCACGGATTGGGACACTGTCGATAAAAAATCCGTAGCCCAATAGTCTACAATCGGAGGGAATACTTCCTTGGGCTCAGGCTCCTTTAGCGCCTTCAGTTTGCCCATCCATTTCTCAACGTCAGCCTTCACGACCAATTTGGTTTCAGCATCACTAAGTTCCCAAGGCCTTGGGGTGAGAGGCTTCAGTGATGGCTCCGGTACCCGTGTGGTCTTAGGTACATAAGGGTCCGGGTTAATAGACCAAGAGCGTGTTCCCTTGCTGCCCGCCTGCTTCTGTTTCTTCGCTGGAGGAGGAATGGGGGGCGACGTCTGCTTATCCTCCGGAGGAGGAATGGGGGGCGACGTCCGCTTATCCTCCGGAGGAGGAATGGGGGGCGACGACGTCTGCTTTTCCTCCGGAGGAGGAATAGTGGGAGACGTCTGCTTTTCCTCCGGAGGAGGAATCGTGGGCGACGGCTGCTTAACCACCGGAGGAGGAAGATCGGGGGACGGCGTCGAATGGCGTGAAGGAGGCGTAGGTGAACCAGCACTAGCACCACCACCACCAGCACCTGCACCATCGTAGGGGGGTGGACTTGTTAGCCTTGGCGTCTCGCCTGGAAACACTATGTACTTCTTTTTCCATAGAATGAACTGGCGCTTGACATCTCCAAGTCTTCTCTCCCCTTCGGGTGTAGCTATGTCAATCTCCAGGTCCTCAAACGCTTGGACTATGTCTTCCACCGTGACACGAGCATAGCCATATGGAATGGGGTTGTTGTGATGGAGTGCTCCAGGTGTATAGGGTAAAGCACTGCCGGTAGCCACCTTCATGGAAATGTTCCCCACGGGATAATGCAGATCACATTCTTTCATCTCCTTTACGTCATCCACGGGGTAGTGAGGCTCCGGTGCACGACTCTCGATCATCGGTGCATTAGCACCTGCAGTCGGGGCCTCCGTGGAAGCCACGCTGCTTCTCCGCTGCTGGCTTCCGAGATCCGTTGCATGTTCTTGATGCGGCCCTGCAGCCGACGCTTTTTCTTTCTCAAGTATTCCCGCCACGACCTTCTTCAGGTCAGAAACTTCCATTGCAAGATTCGCCAGTTCATCTGCAGCCCGGTCCGTACCTCTCCTACGGCTTCTGTAACAGTACGGGTCACCCTCCTGGGAAAACCCTACTTTCCACGGCATTCTGCCTTTGCCTCGTATATGTCCTCCGTGTTCAGGATTTCCGAGGGCAACTGTCAGTTGGTCTCTCTCTCTGTTGAACGTGATCTTGCCCTGTTGAGCTCTGGTCATTGCGTCAACAAGTTCTTTTGTGGGAGCAAACTTTTTCTGCCGGTGAACACACTCCTGTCTCCGGGTCTAGCGATCCCCCATGCCCGTACCACCACATTTTGGCTCTTTCGTCCCATCCCTCTGTACCTAGACGGATTCCTCTTGCCCTTAGGCCGTCCTCCATTGCCTGCCACTTAGGCGCCGAAACGCGGTATCCTCCTGGCCCCATAACATGATGGTACTGTTTCTTTTTCGCATTAGCCTTATTTTTTGCCGACATTACCTTGAAATGCTCCGATTTATGTTGCGTCACAATTCTGTCCAATCATCTCTCAGTTCTCATATTGTCCAGTGAAATTCGGAGTCTTGCCCTGGCTGACATATTCACGGAACAATTTTTTCTTGAAGTTCCGGAATGCTTCGGCCATCTTCTGAAGAGCGAACTCTTTGACTATCCTCCTCCTCTCACGTCCACCCGGAACGTCCTGACCGAATTCATCTTTTTTGTTGTATTCCGGAGGTAGAATGAAATGTGCAATAAGCTTTCTAAACATAATCTTTTTCGTTCTCTTGTCGACATAAGTGAAACCAACACGTGCTTTCTTTGGCTCCTTCCATTCCTGGACGGTGATCGGGACGACGTCTCTAACAATGACTCCGCATTGGTTGATAAACTTTGTGGTGTGCTGTAGGGGCTTGCCGATTTGACTGACTGATTCGATGGTATATATTTCGGAATCTTTCATCTCCTTGGATTTGCCACGCTTTGTCATACTAGATCCGACCGAGGGCTAAAATAAGAAAGAGAGTCGCGCGCGTTAGTCTTTGCAATTGGACCGAGGGCTAAATAAGACCGAGGGCTAAAATATATACCTCGCCGGAGGTGGTTGTTCTTTGCAATTGGAGATCGTCGTTTGTCGACGGTTGACCTCCGTCATCAATGTCCATTCCTTCACCTCCTTGATCATCGACAATGTCTGTTCCTTCTTCACCTCCTTGATCATCGACAATGTCTGTTCCTCCTTCACCTTCTTGATCCTCAAGGTTCAGATAAGAAGAGATTACATCATCGTCAATGTCTGTTCCTCCTCCGGCTATGATATCTAATATATAACCTTCAGCCTCCTGTTCCGCCGTCAGGTCTCTATTGTCTGCCATATGTCACTCCTGCAGACATGCATGTAGTAAAAATTAATTAAGTATATAGGAGACTTAGCAAATATTGTCGTAGAAAGAGGGAAAACAGATTGGTAGGGTCTCTCAAATGACTTGGAGAACCCCAAAGCTAGGTTGCATTTGCTTTTCTGGTCATTTTGGTATATTATACTTAATATTCTGAATTTATTGAATTAAAACTTACTTTCATTATTTTAATGAATTTAACTCAAATTCAAATATGGTCTCATTTTAAACTTTGTCAAACATGAATGATAATGATATAAACAGATAGCTTACATTTTTGTGAACATTTTGCATATTTTCCATATTTTTTGGAATTATAAATTAAAAGTTATTTAATTTAGAAGATTTAATTATGTTCTGTAATTCCATATACAGTGGGCCCCACGTGTCATGATGACGTCATTAAAAAAACTCGTCAACACGTGGCCAGGTGACGTCATGATGACGTCACCCCTGGCGTCACACGGTGGCCGGCGGTGGCAGTTCAGGCTCTCGGGTCTCCGGCGATTCCGACGATTCCGGCCACGGGGGAGGGAACGGAGATGGGGAGGAGGCCACTGTGGTGCTCGCCACGGGGGAGGGGACGGAGATGGGGACGAGGCCACACGGCCACTGTTGTCTCGCCGGCGGCGAATCTGGCCGCGGTAGCGAGCGCGAGGGCGGCGCGTTCTCAGTTCGTGGTCGCCGTTCGAGGGCGGCGCGTTCGCGCGTGATTCGTGTTCTCGATCCGTTCGATGGCGTTCGCGCGTTGGATCTAGGGCGACGGCGACGGCCCGCGGGGAACCTACCGGAGAGACGGCGCGGGACGGGGGCGGAGCAGGGTGGAGGCGGTGGAGAGAAGGGCTCGACGACGGCGACGGCGACGGCGATGGAGACGGCGCGGTCCTCTGCGCGGGCGACGGCGACGGGGCAGAAACGAGCAGGCGCCGGCGCGAGGGAAGAAGAGGGTTTGTGACTTAGAAAATTTTGGGGCAGGAAGGCATCCACATATATAGTTCCAGCCTTTAGTCCCGGGTGGTGTCACGAACCGGGACTAAAGGTCCCCTGGGGTACCCTCCGCGGGCCTTTAGTCCCGGGTGGTGTCACGAACCGGGACTAATGGTGAAATTTTCGCGGCTTTCTCGTTCCCGCGCAGAACGAGCCTTTAGTCCCGGTTCGTGACACGAACGGACTAAAGGTGGTTATTCGAATAGAAATAATAGATGCGTGCAACCTTAAAAATACAAATAATATATCAGAAAATTCAGAAAAATAAAACTAATTCTTTTTCCAATCTTAAAAATACAAATAATATATCAGAAAATTCAGAAAAATAGAACTAATTCTTTTTCCAATCTTAAAAATTCCCATAGATAAAAAAGGCAGTACATAATGGCAAGAGTGGATCTAAACCTAAACGGAGAGCATAGATGCATGCATGATCTGATATCTGCTGCTAGTCATACTCCTGCCTAGGCCTACGACATGAGAAAATTCAGAGCCCAGGACTGGGCCTGAGGGTAGCGCAGGCGGGGGTTATCGCCGGCCCTGATGTAGTCCATGACGCTCTGTAGAGTCCGGCCGGACCACCATAGCCGACGACCGGCCTCGTGAAAGTTCCCAGGAGGCAGGCCGTCCTCCTCATACCTGGCGAGCGCCCTCTCACGCCGATTGATGAAGAAGGCATCCCAAGTATGTTGGTTATCGGGATGCCAGCTGGGATCTCTCCGCTGCTCCGGCGTGAGCTCGTTGTAGTAATGGTTCGTGATGGCCGCCCGACGTGCCACACCTTGAGGAAGAGGAGGGACCGGCACTCCTCCGGCGCTCAGCATCCAACCGGCGGGAACACTGTAGCCGGGCGGGCAGGGGTAGTTCGAGGCGGAAAGTGCCTCGGCCTGGTTGAATGTTAGAGTGGGTACGGTAGAAGCCATGAGAGAGTGGTGAGTTTGTATGTGTTTATGCCAATGGTGTGGCAATGCACATATATATAGCGAGAAGAAAACATCCCCTTTAGTCCCGGTTGGGGACACCAACCGGGACTAAATGGGTTAGGGTTTCGTTTGGACCAATCAGATAGAATCACACGGATCGTGTGTTTCTTTAAAGCGCTTCTGAGTCGTTGGATCCGGGGTGTGTTTCTTTTGAGCTGTTGTGAGCCGTTCGATCAGGGCTACGGTGTGTTTCTTTCGAGTTGTTGTGAGCCGTGGATGAGGTGGTTTCTTAACCGTTGGATCAAAACCCTAGCACCACTTTGTGAGCCAGAGGACCCTATATATAGCCCACCTTCATACACCGGTCAGTTCATCGAGCAAATAAAAACATCCGGATTCGCCATCATATATACGTCCTACCGGGCATTTGGTAGGGCTGTAATGTGCAGGAATTGTGACGCGTGGCGCGGGAGTTGCGACGCGTGGCGCGGTAGTTTGTGACGCGTGGCCAGGAGGGCGCGGTATAAACTGTCGCGCCTCGAGCGCGTCTTCTCCTCTCCACGCACCGTCGCGCTTCCACCATGCCTCCGAGGAGGAACAGCACCACCGGCTTCCGCGGCGTGCGAGCACGGCAGAACGGAATGTTCAGCGCAGATATCCGCTGGGGGGACGACCGCATCCCCCTCGGCACCTTTGCGACGGCGGCGGAGGCAGCCCGCGCCTGGGACGCGGCGGCCTGGCGCCTCAACCGCCCGCGGTCGCTGATGAACTTCAACGACTGCGACACCGTCTGGGAAGCGGAGGCCAGGGCGCCGAAGCCGCAGATCATCACTGCCGCCGACCACCTCCACCTCCGCCACCGCGCGTTTCAGGGCCTAGTCGACGCCAGGGAAGACCGCGTCGTCCGCGAGTATTACCGGAACAACCCGGGGGAGGAGAGCGCCGACGAGGAGCTCTGGCAGACCCGCGCGGGTCAGCGGGCGGAGCGCCGCCTCGAACGCCACCTCGCGTTAGATGCCGCTCGGGAGGCGAGGACGAGGGCGCTGCAGGAGCTTCGTCGGGCCGACCGCGCCGGCGAAGTCTGGGCCTCCGACGATCCGAGGTGGGGGCCTATCTCGGACATACCATCATGCACCTCCGACGACGACGAGGAGGTCACGGACGAGTTCGGCGACGATGATGACCCGGAGGAGGTCACCGACGAGTTCCCGACGACGACGGCGAGGAGTAGCTAGTGTTCGTATGTTTTCTCTTTTTAATAAAAGAATTTGCATTCCGGCGACACTGCGGCGCGCTAGCGCGTCTGTTTTCTGTTTTTAGTAAAAGTTTGGTACAATAAATTAATTAGAGATATATTTCAAAATGATCCATTAAACATGATCCATTCAACAAAGTTTGGTACAATAAATTATTACACATCAATTCTTTCCTTGTGTCCCCGCTTTCTTACGATTTGGACGTATCCATGGAGCATCCTCATCATTTAACTTAATGCTTGGGTCAGAGTTCACTTTGAAGGGCGGAATTTCACCAAACATATTATAATCTTCTGACATGTCTGTCTTGTCCTCCACTCCCACGATGTTTCTTTTCCCTGAAAGAACAATGTGACGCTTTGGATCATCGCATGATGCACTGATCGTTTTCTTATCTTTCCGTTTCCTCGGTTTGCTACTCATGTCCTTCAAATAGAAAACCTGAGCGACATCTTTGGCTAGGACGAATGGTTCGTCAAGGTAACCAGATTGTCGAAATCCACCATTGTCATTCCGTATTGCTCGTCCACCTTTACCCCACCTCCTGTTAGCTTGAACCATTTGCACCGGAACAAAGGGACCTTAAAATAGGGTCCGTAGTCAAGTTCCCATATCTCCTCTATGTAACCATAATATGTGACCTTTTGCCCAATCTCGGTTGCTGCATCAAAGCGGACACCACTGTTTTGGTTGGTGCTCTTTTTATCTTGGAGATCGTGTAAAATGTATTCCCATTAATCTCGTACCCTTGGAAAGTCGTGATAGTCGAAGATGGTGTCTTGGCCAACATGTACAGCTGATCTTCAACATCATTGTCATTCATTAAATGTTTTCGCAACCAACTGCCGAAGTCTCCATGTGGGCCTTTCTAATCCATGATTCAGGCTTCCCCGGGTTGTTCGAGCGTAAATATTCTTGTGTTGCTCGAAGTACGGAGCCACCAAGCTCGAATTTTGCAGAACTGTGTAGTGCTTCAGTCATAGAATGACCGTCCATACATATCGTTGATTTCCTTCCGATCGTGCCTCTTCCACTTAGTCTCCCCTCGTGCCGCGATTGAGGAATACCAATCGGCTTAAGGTCAGGAACATAGTCAATACAGAACTCAATTACCTCCTCATTTCCATAGCCCTTTACGATGCTTCCTTCTGGCCTAGCACGATTACGAACATATTTCTTTAATACTCCCATAAACCTCTCGAAGGGGAACATATTGTGTAGAAATACAGGACCGAGAATGGAAATCTCTTCGACTAGGTGGACCAGGAGGTGCGTCATAATATCGAAGAAGGATGGTGGAAACAGCAACTCAAAACTGACAAGACATTGGACCACATCGTTCTGTAACCGTGGTAGATCTTCTGGACTGATTACCTTCTGAGAGATTGCATTGAGGAATGCACACAGCTTCACAATGGCTACTCGAACATTTTCCTGTAGGAGGCCCCTCAAAGCAATCGGAAGCAATTGCGTCATAATCACGTGGCAGTCGTGAGACTTCAGGTTTTGGAACTTTTTGTCCGCCATGTTTATTATTCCCTTTATATTCGACGAAGCCAGACGGGACCTTCATACTGCTCAGGCATTCAAAAAAAATGACCTTCTCTTCTTTCGTAAGAGCGTAGCTGGCACGACCTTGAAACCATTCCGGATGCCGGTCATCTGGGTCTTTCAAAAGTTGTTGATCCCGCCGTGCTTCCTTTGTATCCTTTGTCTTCCCATACACGCCCAAGAAGCTTAGCAGGTTCACGCAAACATTCTTCGTAACATGCATCACGTCGATTGCAGAGCGGACATCTAGGACTTTCCAATACTGTAGCTCCCAAAATATCGATTTCTTTTTCCACATGGGTACGTGCCCGTCAACTCCCTGCGGAACTGATTGTCCGCCAGGACCCTTTCCAAAGATGACATTCAAATCCTTGACCATATCAAATATCTCATCTCCAGTACGTTCCGCAGGCTTCGGCCGGTGATCTGCCTTGCCGTTGAAATGCTTGCCTTTCTTTCTTACGTTATGATTTCGGGGAAGAAATCGACGATGACCCAGGTACACGTTCTTCCTACAGTTATCCAAAATACACTTTCAGTCTCATGTAAGCAGTGCGTGCATGCTTTGTATCCCTTATTTGACTGTCCAGAAAGGTTACTGAGAGCAGGCCAATCGTTGATGGTTACAAAAAGCAACGCTCGTAGGTTAAATTCCTCTTCTTTGTGCTCATCCCACACAGGTACACCAGGTTTGCCCCACAATTGTAAAAGTTCATCAACTAATGGCCTTAGGTACACATCGATGTCGTTGCCGGGTTGCTTCGGACCTTGGATGAGCACTGGCATCATAATGAACTTCCGCTTCATGCACAACCAAGGAGGAAGGTTGTAGATGCATAGAGTCACGGGCCAGGTGCTATGGCTGGAGCTCTGCTCGCCAAAAGGATTCATGCCATCAGTACTTAGACCAAATCTTATGTTCCTTGCGTCAGCTGCAAAATCTTTGAACTCTCTGTCGATCTTTCTCCATTGCGTTCCATCAGCGGGGTGTCTCAACTCCCCGTCGGACTTACGGTCCTCTTTGTGCCATCGCAACAACTTGGCATGATCTTTGTTCCTGAACAGGCGTTTCAACCGAGGTATTATAGGAGCATACCACATCACCTTGGCGGGAACCCTCTTCCTGGGTTTCTCGCCCTCAACATCGTCACCAGGGTCATCCCCTCTGATCTTATAACGCAATGCAGTGCATACAGGGCATTCATTCAAATCCTCGTATGCACCGCGGTAGAGGACGCAGTCGTTAATGCATGCATGTATCTTCAGAATCTCTAAACCTAGAGGGCACACAACCTTCTTTGCTTCGTACGTACTGGTGGGCAACTCGTTATTCTTCGGAAGCATATTCTTCAAAATTTTCAGCAAATTTTCAAATGATGAGTCAGCTACACCTTCCCGTGCCTTCCATTTCAGCAAATCCAGTGTGGAGCCCAGCTTTTTCAGACTATTGTCGCATCCTGGGTACAGTGACTTCGTGTGATCCTCTAACATGCGATCCAAATGCTCCCTCTCCTTGTCAGTTTCGCAGCGTCTCCGTGCATCAGCAATGGTCCGACCAAGATCATCAGCGGGCTCATCATGTGCCTCTTCTTCACCTTCACCAAACCCTTCCCCACCTTCAGCATCATCCTCCATGAAAGTATCACCGAAAAGGTCATGATAGTTGAAATCGATATCATCCTCTTCTTCATCTTCTTCCATTCTAACCCCTCTTTCTCCATGCTTGGTCCAACAATTATAGCTTGGCATGAAACCGTGCCGAAGCAGGTGCATGTGAACGACTCTTGAGGAGGAGTGACCCTTCTCATTCTTACATTCAGCACATGGACACATAATAAAACCTCGCTGTTTGTTCGCATTTGCCACTACGAGGAAATCTTTCAAACCCGTAGTGAACTCACCGGAGAGTCGGTTACCGTACATCCATTGCCGATTCATCTGCATTATTATTATATAAAGTATATAATTAACCATCATGCATCTGTTAAACTAACTAGCTAGCTGGAAATAATACAAATCATGAAAGGTTCAAGTTGCTAACCGCGATCACGGAGGTAAAATAAATGAAAACGCTCAAGTGTGTTTCATGCTATGGGGCATTTCATCGAACACCTTGTGTGCATAGTAGGAACCAAAAGCATACCCACCACCCCTTGTGAATATTGTGAGCAAATGTGGCCAAGTGCAGCGAGGTGAGTCCTATATATAGGGATGGGCCTTTAGTCCCGGTTCACCTGGACAACCGCGGCTAAAGGCCGTGGGGCCGGCCCGAGGACCTATTAGTCCCCGTTGGTCTGGCCAACCGGGACTAAATCCCCTCCCTCCGCCAGCTGTGGGCCGAGCGCGCTGGGCCCAGACTATTGGTCGGGGTCTCGTCCCGAACCGTGACTAAAGACCCTATGGTCGCGGGTCCATTATTGGGGACTAATGGGGGCGTACCGAAGGCCTATTTTCTACCAGTGTGATTTAAACCCATATAGTATTTCATGGTTTCTCTTTTGTGTTGTTTTGACCGGTTTTCAAAGCAAAAGGTAAAAACATGCGGAATATCTGAAACACGTTTTATAAATTTTGCAATGGTTAAAAAGGCTTCCATGTTTTTTTAATCTTGTTAGTTAATAACTTCATTTAATGGCTTTCTGCTCTTCGATAACATCATCACACCTTGGACAACCCCATCGAGGATATGAGTCCAGGATAGCTATTAGTTTTTATGTGCCATTACGCTAGGATAGTTATTACATGTGGTTTAATTGTTGCATTATTATTATTATGAATTAAATGATAGCTGGTACACACAAATTCATATGTTTTTAATGGTCACGCGTTATCTTTCCCCTTATTTTATGCTATTAGATAACAATTGCATATGCTTTCATGTTTTGTTTGGTTGTCGACCTTTATTTTATTTTGGTAGGATGTGGCTATTTCTTACCATTTTCACTTTATGTGCGAGATGTTATCACTTTATGCATGAAATATCATCTATTACCTACAATATATCCGTTGTCGTGGTGTGCTTGGATACCAGGTGTCCTGAGATTCAGTGTCAATTTGTATCCACGTGAGGCATAAATTTTGGCCCCTCAAAATCCGTCAAGACACTCGAACAGGGCCCGTAAGTTTGATAAAACAAAAGCAGATAAAATGCGATAAGAATTCGCGCAAAATCCGTCTAGTAACTCTCACTTCGGCACCATCGACCCAACTCTTTCAATACCTTGAACTATTTTCGATTTCCATGTTCATATAACCTATGCCATCACAAAAAAGATAAGTGCCACATGTGATAACCACTTTCAAAGGATTTCTAGGTTAGATGAAGTGGGACTCATGGTACGAGGTCTCACTAAATTTTCACATTTTCAGGATCAGCGATTATCGAAGTAGGTTTTATAAGGTTTGTAGCATAAAATATAGTCTCTGGGCTTGAAATGTCATTATTTGTGCATACCAATGATTATAATGGACATGAAATGATATGCACACATACAAGAATGTTTCACGATATAAAAAATAAAGAGTATGTCACATGTTACTTTTATGCATGAGACGATTGTTATGACATGTGATTCCATGTGTTGTCTCGTCATCATGAAGGCACACTAGGATTCAGGTGTCGGTCGATTTCATATGTGAACTTACTTTCTATGGGTTGTAACTTTTGCATATGAGTTCCAACCGAGGAGATTCACGCGGGGGGGGGGGGGGGGGAATGAGAAAAGCTCTCGCGAAGTTCTTTTGGAGGGTCTTGAAAAGCATGCATACATGTTGTACCTTTATTTCATTTGTCATATGCTCGTGCATGTTGTTATTTCATGCTACGAGATAGCTTGTACACATCAATTTATGTGTTAGTTGTTACATTTATGTTTTGTGTCTTTTCGTTGTCACATGCCGTTTTTTCATTCTAGGAGTCGGTTATTAGACGAAATTTTATGTGGTGTTTCGTGTTATTAGGGTTTTTATTACATGTTAGGTAACATTTGTTACCCACCATTCATGTGTGGTTTTGTCGTCGAACATTAATAGAGTCCTTATTTCTGGCTTTTCTGACCTTCAATTAGCGTCATAAACACCATTTTGAGTCTAAGGTCAAGGAACATATGTAACATTAGCAAATGAGCTCCAAACAAGAAACACATTTGGGTTCGCTGACTTAGAGAGGTGTTTTCGGTTCAGACAAGCGAGGGATGTTCACATGACATTGAGAGGTGTATGTGGGACTAAATATCAAAGACAAGTTCATGTGGGCCGGATGACCAAGAGAAGTGTATGTGGACCCAAACAACCAAATAGATTTGTAGCGGGTACAGACTACCAAGCGATGTGTATATAAAACTTGATGATGAAGAGAGGTTTATCATGGTCTGGATTACCGAGAGGTGTGTACGTCGGCTCCCAACTACCGAGTGAGATGCTAAGTCTTGCTTATCGAGAGGGTGTATGTGGGCCCTTATGGCGAAGAGAGGTGCATTTTACATACACATATGCATTGTTTGTATTTTCTTTTGTTTTTTTTATTTTACTGTGTTGATATTTCATGGTCTAACTTCAGCATCACCGACACAACGCTTTTAATACCTTGGAGCCCTTTTCGCTTTTCCATGTTCATATGACCTACGTAATCGCAAAGAAAGATAAACGCCACATGTGATAACCACTTTTAAAAGATTTGTTGGGCTTACATGAAGTGGGGCTCACGGGACGAGGTTTCTCCTAAAACTGACCCATTTTCGCGTTGGGTGATTACCAAAGTAGTTTGTAGCATAAAATATAGTATTTCGACGTGAAATATCGTTCTTCTTGCATACCAATGATTATAATGGACGTGAAATGATATAAACACATACAACAATGTTCCACCATAGAAAAAATAAATAGTATGTCACATTTTCTTTTAGAAATGGAGGTATGCCCCCAGCCTCTGCATCAAAATGATGCACACACCCGTTTTTTATTAAATGATAGAACAAAAAACACCATGTCTTACAAGTAGATTCCACAAATCCCTAGCCCTAAATCCACCAAACCAAACTCACTACCAAAACTGATGAAGGGGGTGGACAATCCCAGAGCCGATACTCTAAGAGCCCACCAACGCACATCATCCAAAAACCGAAGGCCTCACCATGCCGCCCGATAGCGGACAAGGGGCCAAATCGGTCCAGCGCACCGCATCGCGTACCGACATACACGCTCGGAGTGTAGCTGCCGCCGTCTTCCGCTCACCCATCTTCAGGACAACGATCCAAGCATCCACCATGTCAGACCTACCGTCGATACCACCATGGCACCAGACAACACCACCACCCAGCGCGCGTCCAGCACCGAGACCCCACAGCACCAAGCTGCCGAGAACCGCCGTCGTCGATGCAGTAGAAGAGACACCGTTGCCTCTTTAGGACCCTCCAGCCACCGCTCCAAAACGATGCCCCCAAGAGGGAGAAGCGACACCGGCGTTGTCACCATCATCAAATCCGGAAATCCGAGATTTAGGGTTTCCTCTGGAGCGGACCGAAGCAAGGTAACGTGACGACGTTGTCGATGCCGCGTAGACCACCGTGGAACCAGAATCCACCACCGTACTCATCCTATGGTCCCTTCGACCGGCGCACTCCTCCAAGAATGATGCCCCCAAGGAGGTAACGACGTAGAAGCGCCGCCATCATCCGATCCATGGATCCAGGGTTTCCCCCGGAGGTGACGGGAAGAGCCGCGGGGCTTCCTCGATGATGCCTTCATGAAGGGTAAGACACTCAAGATGCATCCATCACCGGCTTCGAGCAAGATCGGAGACAAGGTTTTCACCCGGAAACCATCACGCTTCATCCACGTCGAGAGCGTTGGATCGACCGCCTTTTAGGATCTGCCAACCGCGAACACCGGCGCGAAGGAGGACGTCGACAACGACCCACGGAGGGACGCCGTCGGTAGCCTCGGGTCTTCGAAGTGGACGCCCTCGAGGTCAGATCGGCCGCGACTTTTATTAGATGAGTTAATTGTACACTCAACTTGTAAATGTGAAAAATCATCACTCAAGTCGTCCAAGATGAGCAAATTGGTCATGAACCGGCGGACCTTTTTTTTGTCCACGTGGCTACACACTAAGTGTCTTTGTCAGAAAATTAGTGGATTTTTTTTTGTAAAAATCTCAGAATATGTTATTTCTCCTTTTCCTTATTCTTCTCGGCTTTGTCTTCAACCAATTCCTCGATGCTGCACCGGAGAGACAGGTTGGGGGTAGACGTAATTGTTCCGCAGACTGGCACCACCTCCCAGCGATGGATTCTTGACTGTGACCAGGCGCCGCGCTCGGGTGAGAACTTTAGAATGCCAGAAACAAAGCGGGAGAGACGCGTTGTTCCACCCGAAGCTCGACCATTGATGGGGCCGTGCGGGCAAGCACCTCTGCCGATGTGCTCCTTCACCTGAGCTCCGACGACTAGGACAAGGCCATGACGTCGGTACACAGACAAGGGGATCCTTCACTGTCATTTTCCCTTGTACCACGAGAACGTGAGTTGCGTCCAAAACTCCCCACCATCTGTGTCACCCTTCGTACCGACCGAAGACCTCGAAGATTCCGAGAACATTCCCTTCGTGCTTTCCTTCGCCTAGTGTTTCTGAATCCGTGCTCGCCGGAGGTCTATTGTTTTCGAATCTTGGTCGCCTTCCCCAACTCCGGTAAGGACTTGCCGCTAGATCTCCTCGATCACATCACCCTGTACTCCCTTGTATGTTCCTATAGCTCCATGGAGACTCAATGAAGCTATAAGCGCAGCCCGAAGGAGTCGCGCATCCTCAAGCTCCTTCCGACAAGACCCGCTCTGACCGCCGCTACCGTTGATGAACGCGACAATGCCGAGCTCTTTTTCCCTCACCTGAACAGTCCAACGTGTTCCTCGCGAGATTCCTACACCTCACCTTGACTCTTCTGGCTCGCCCACGTCCTCTCCAATGCATGTAACTATCACCGTCGTTGTATGCCACTACAAACTCGTCGACGTCGGTACTCCAGCCCCATAGGGCCCCGAGCCCCTCCTACATGTGCAGTGCGACTCAGATGTATGGCGCGCCCTCTCCCCAGTTCCCTCTCCTTCCCACCGATCTCGTCGGCGTGCCCAATCCACTCGGGGTTCAAACTTTTGATTTGAGCCAAATGAGTGCTAGGCCCAACATGTCAATGATAGGGGCTAGGTCACCACTATGTGTGAAACGTTACCCTTGTTTCTTGTTTTCTGATAGGGTTTTTTCTACAAAAAGCAACCTTGTCATTTTCTCCCGGACTCACTCGGGATCACCAAGTGGACAGAAATACCGCGCCAGGGCTGGTTCGTGACCAATTCACTCATCTCGTACAACTTGAGTGACAGTTTTTCATGTTTTACGAGTTGAGTGACCAATTAATTCATCTCATATAAGTTGAGTGACCGCTAGATGCGATATTGGGGTGGGGGAGGGCTTGGGCATTAGAAATCTCTCGACATGGAAGTTGTTTTTTGGGGACTTGAATAGCAAAATGCATCCATGTTGTCCTTTGTTTCATTTGTCACTTGTCCATGCATGTTGTTATTTCATGCTATGGCATAACTAGTAAACAACATTTGATGTGTCATTTGACAGTGACATGTTGTAATTATATACCACTCGTGATACTTGTCAGATTTATGTATTATGTCGTTTCGTTGTCACATGTCATTCTTAAGAAATGGTTATTAGCCGACATTTAATGTGATATTTCATGGCATCGTGCTACTCGGGTCCTTATTACATGTTAGAAACATCTATTACCCATCATTTCATGTGTGGTTTTTTCGTCAAACATTAATAGACTCCTTTTTCTGGCTTTTCTTTACTTCTTTGAGGTTCGTAACATACCATTTTTGGTCCCAGGTCAAGGAACATAGGCAACGTTTGCATATGATCTATGAACGAGAAGTGATTTGGGGTTCATTGACCGAGAGAGGTTTCTACGGTTAAGATGACCGAGGGAAGTTCAGGTGATGTAGAGGTCTATGTGGGACTAAATAACCAAGAGAAGTGCATGTGAGCCAGATGACCAAGAGAGGTGTATGTGGGTCCGAATGACCGAGAGAGTTTTGTAGGTGGGTACGGACTACCAAGAGAGGTGTATACAAGGATTGATGATCAAGAGATGTGTATGTTTGTCTAATGACCGAGAGAGGTGTTTACATGGGCTTTGAACTATCGAAGATTCATGTCAATATAGAGTAGCATCGTCGGTGGGCGGCACATGGGCACATACGTCATATGTCTAGAGCTTGCCTTATCACTCTCAAGATAGGACACATATTTGAAATAAAGAATAATCGTGCCATGATTGTCGCATGAATAGCTACCCATGTGTTGACTGCTTCGATAGGTTGTTATTTGATATTGAGAAAATACATCACATCTACTTTAATATACAAATACTATGGTTCTAATAAATCACGTAAATTCTCGCGAGCCTATCATGACACTTTATCTCGTACCTAGTTAATATGAAACTCTATCACATGTCTTTCTTGTTTCTCAAACCCACCAATGTCGGCTACTTGCACACGCCTCCTTTTTCTGCCACCGCCTATATATACACCCGTCTCTCTGACGTTGCATGCCAGCCGCCTCACCGCCTGATACATCCACAATGGGATTTTTTTTACCCGAAGACAATCATAGTTTTAAATAGTTAAGGATCAACTACTTCCATATGAGATATGGAATGAGTATTTCGATTTGATATTTCTAGCTAAGATTTACCACATGCGACACTCCGTCATTATCTTACGTTTTGACACTCATAAATTAACTTAGGTTCTAACTAAAATTTTGGGTCCCTAACTCGATATTTGGTATCTCTAGTAATGTACTCAGCGGAGGTAAAACGGTTTAGAAAGTGTACCTAGGAGTTTTATAGGGAATTTCTAAGGTTTAAATGCAATTTTAGCGGGAATTATATTCACCGGCATTTTGAATTAATTGAAAAGTGCCTCCAAGGTTTAATGGACAAAAAAAGGCCTAATGAAGGAAGTTATTTGGTCAAACCCTCTCGACCAACCGAAACCGGATCATCGAGGCCCGTCTAGATTAGGGTTAACACCCAACTCGACGTCGCCCCGCTCTCATTTATGTCTCTCCTCAATCCTCAAAAAAAAAGTTTATGTCTCTCCTCGCCTCTCACTTACGAGATCCCACCAATCCACCCTAGCCACTAGCGCATACTCCCTCTCTCCGCGGCCCTCTCTCCACCACATGATTTCTAGACCGAACCCAATCTGGATCAGCCGCCGCCCGCATGGCTCCATTTGTTGCAAGGTTCGCTCCCCCTCTTCTGGTGAGCTGATGGAGACCACAGAAGAACAAGGCGCCATAGGATCCATGTCGGGCGTGTCATGGCGTCCCGACGGAGCGAAGAAGCCAGGAAACACGGCGGCGCGGCGACGGATGAAGGAAGTGATGGTTGGGACGAGAAAGAGACAGGCGCAAGATGTTGCGGGATGTGGCACAATGGAAGAAGGCAGCCACGTACGAGGAGGATGTCGCGGAGAAGGTCATTCCTGGCTTCTTGCCATGCTCGTGGCCTCTGCAATGTTTTGGTGATCTAGTCTCTTTACACTGGATAGAGATGTGTACGTAGGTGAAAAAAATATTGATGTTGGCAAGATATCACATGGAGTTTGCATGCAAGGGTATTTACTTTGATGGTTTCACATCCCAACCAAATTAGGAAGCTGTGTAGACGGTTAGTTGTACACACGTCCTTGTACTTCTGGCTGGCGGTTGAGTAGACTTTCCGTATTCCAATTCACAATTAATGTTTTCCCGCGCCCATTAATTTTTTTTCTTTGCGATTAAATCCTGAGCGGATAGGCGTGAGTAGAAGAACTTTCGTCGATCCAGCCAATGGGATGGCAAAATAGGCCTCGCTGCAGATCGCCTACAGGAACATCGTTCCGCCGTCCGATCCAGCCTCTCGCGGCCGTCGGATTTAGGGCACGCACGCAAAGCTCGCTGGGTACTATAGGTGGCCAAACGGGCCGTGCTTTTTGGGCCGGCCCGAAGCACGGCTGGGAAGCACGGCCCGAGCACGGCACGGCCCACGACTAACGGGCCAGGGCACGGCACGGGCCCGCTAGTGCCCGTGCCCGTTTTCGTTTCGCGGCCCGCGGGCCGGCCCGGCACGGCACGGCTCTTTCGTGCCAGCACGTGGCACGGCACGAGCCCGTCAGGCACGCCGGGCCGGTGCGGCACGGCTGGCACGCGCGCGGCCCGCGGCACGGACGCGGCACGGTCGGCCCGCGCGGAGCACGAGGAGGCACGGGGAGCACGCGGGGGGCACGCGGGAGCACGCCTGCCGGCTGTCGGGGCACGGGAAGGCACGGCACGGTCGGCACTAAGGGGCCAGGAGCGTGGCACGTTTTGTCCTTTTTGGCCCGTTTTGGCCCGTTTTGGCATATTTCTGAATAAAAATTCGAAATTTGAATTTGAAGCCTCTATCCTTGCAGTTTTTGCTATAAATAGGCCCTCTCACCTCAGCATTTTGCACACTCACTCATCTCACACATCCTTAGTTCATCACCCACACTTCTCATCCCATGGATCCCCCCTCTTTAACCATATCCCGATGGGTTTGTCCCCGAACAGATGATCCACGTTAGCGTAGAAGAATGTGGACTTCGTCCCGAAGATCTTGACTACTTAGTAGAAGGCCCTCAGTTTCAAACCCAAACTAGCCAAGATATCCAAATCCAAAGTAGCCAAGAACACCATTCATCTAGCAGCGGCGGTGCGGAACTTCTGGCAGTGCGTGTGCCGGTGCTTCTAACAGCATCAACGCCTCTACCAGCACCGGCTCAAAGAGGCGGCGAACCTCATGGGTGTGGGGCCATTTCGAGCATCGCATTGTGCGAGACGAAGATGGCAACGAACTTCATAAAGCGGCGTGCAAGTGGGCGGACTGCGGCAGCCTCCTCACCGCCACCTCCTCAGGGGGAACCGGGCACCTGGAGCGGCACGCAAGAGTGCACCTGAAGAAGAGAGATCAAGCGGCGAACAGAATGCAGGGGGAACTTGGTTTTCTCCCCGACGGTGAGGTAGGTAATTTCAACTATGATCCTCAATTAGCTCGTGTAGGACTATGCCATATGATTGCTGCACATGACTTAGCGCTTGGTTTTGGGGAGTATCCGCTGTGGTAGATTGGATTAAAAAATATCATAATCCACGGTATCAACCAGTTTCTAGGCAAACTACATCTAGGGATATGAAAAAACTAGCTAAAGAAATGTCTAAGGAACTAAAGATGAATTTGCGAAATGTACATTTTCAGTTTCATTAACATCTGATATCTGGAGTGGTAGAGCTAAGCAAGATTATCTTAGTGTTGTAGCCCATTATGTCACTCATGATAACTGGGAACTAAAAAAAGCTGTCATTGGATTTGAATTAATTGACTCTAGACATACTGGTAGAGCAATTGCTGAAAAAATAATGAATGTCGTGCAAGAATATGGTCTTGAGAACAAGGTGTTCGCAATAACTCTAGATAATGCTTCAAATAATGCCGCACAATGAATGATCTCGGTCCCGTACTTAACGGTTATGCATCTGGTCAGCTTTTCCATCAACGGTGTGCATGCCATATTATTAATCTTATTGCTAAAAGTGCTTTAAAACATCTGAAAGCACCCATTGATAAAATAAGAGATGGCATTCTTTTTTTAAATGGTTCTAATCCGAGACTAGCTGACTACAAAAGATGGTGTGCTGCAGCAACTGCGGCATCTCATATATATAATGTTGACATGCACATTAGATGGAACTCGACACATAATGATTAGAGATTTGATCCGTGATAAAGACCAATTTACCACGTATGTTAATGCAAATTCCCAGGGAGCAATCTTTATTACACCTAATGACTGGGAACTAGCAAACATGGTAATGGAATTTCTAGAGCTACTTTACGATGCAACAAACACTTTATCTGGGGTTTATTATCCCACGTCTCCATTACTAGTGCATCAGATTGTATTAATGGCTAATCACTTGAAGGATAATGAATCTCATGCTATTAAGAGACGCTGTTAAACAAATGAAAACCAAGTTAATAAAATATTGGAAGGAAATTCCTGATTTATGTGCATTTGCATTTATCTTGGATCCGAGGTGTAAAGTCGATAAGTTCGGCATGGCTCTATCTTATTTAACGGCCTCATTGGAAGTAGATTATACTGCATATCAATTTGCTATTAAGACAAGACTCACTGCTCTATATGCCAAGTATGAGGAAAAGTTTGCAGCTATAGTTCGTCCGCCATTACCACCTCCAGCCGCACGCCCCGCCAAGAAGAAAACCATCTTCAAACTCTTTGGTTCAAGCTCCGGTGGTGGCTCAAGCTCCGGTGGTGGCTCTGGTGGTCAGCGTGGAGAGTTAGCCGCTTACCTCAATGACCAGCTGGTTGCATGCGACGACGACGACAACTTCAGCATATTGCAGTGGTGGCATGATCATAGACGTACATATCCGGTGCTTTCCATATTAGCACGAGATCTGTTAACTGTCCCCGCATCAACAACATCATCAGAGGGAACATTTAGTCTAAGTGGAAGAGTACTCGAGCCGAGAAGAGCAAGTCTCCACCCCACGATGGTGAAGAGTTTGATGGTTGTGAAAGACCGCGATCGAGCAATGCGGAGAACTCAACACGCGCCAGAAGACCCCGAGTTGTTGGCTGCACTGGAGTATCTTCATATCAGCGATGAAGAATAATTTTCTTATCCTTCTGTAATTTTTCTTTTTTTTTCTTTGTTCTGAACTCGGTCTGTAATATGAACAATTAAGTCGGAGAGCAGCAAGTTTCAGACGCACTCTTTCCTCGCCAGGGTACCTACGGGAACGAGAAGTGATTTGGGGTTCATTGACCGAGAGAGGTTTCTACGGTTAAGATGACCGAGGGAAGTTCAGG
Source organism: Alopecurus myosuroides (assembly GCA_028641055.1). Taxonomy (NCBI): domain Eukaryota; kingdom Viridiplantae; phylum Streptophyta; class Magnoliopsida; order Poales; family Poaceae; genus Alopecurus; species Alopecurus myosuroides. The sequence goes on along the minus strand of JAPCYS010000913.1, from coordinate 39,792 downwards.
TGATGTAGAGAGGTCTATGTGGGACTAAATAACCAAGAGAAGTGCATGTGAGCCAGATGACCAAGAGAGGTGTATGTGGGTCCGAATGACCGAGAGAGTTTTGTAGGTGGGTACGGACTACCAAGAGAGGTGTATACAAGGATTGATGATCAAGAGATGTGTATGTTTGTCTAATGACCGAGAGAGGTGTTTACATGGGCTTTGAACTATCGAAGATTCATGTCAATATAGAGTAGCATCGTCGGTGGCGGCACATGGGCACATACGTCATATGTCTAGAGCTTGCCTTATCACTCTCAAGACAGGACACATATTTGAAATAAAGAATAATCGTGCCATGATTGTCGCATGAATAGCTACCCATGTGTTGACTGCTTCGATAGGTTGTTATTTGATATTGAGAAAATACATCACATCTACTTTTAATATACAAATACTATGGTTCTAATAAATCACGTAAATTCTCGAGCCGAGCCTATCATGACACTTTATCTCGTACCTAGTTAATATGAAACTCTATCACATGTCTTTCTTGTTTCTCAAACCCACCAATGTCGGCTACTTGCACACGCCTCCTTTTTCTGCCACCGCCTATATATATACACCCGTCTCTCTGACGTTGCATGCCAGCCGCCTCACCGCCTGATACATCCACAATGGGATTTTTTTTACCCGAAGACAATCAGAGTTTTAAATAGTTAAGGATCAAACTACTTCCATATGAGATATGGAATGAGTATTTCGATTTGATATTTCTAGCTAAGATTTACCACATGCGACACTCCGTCATTATCTTACGTCTTGACACTCATAAATTAACTTAGGTTCTAACTAAAAAATATTTTGGGTCCCTAACTCGATATTTGGTATCTCTAGTAATGTACTCAGCGGAGGTAAAACGGTTTAGAAAGTGTACCTAGGAGTTTTATAGGGAATTTCTAAGGTTTAAATGCAATTTAGCGGGAAATTATATTCACCGCATTTTGAATTAATTGAAAAAGTGCCTCCAAGGTTTAATGGACAAAAAAAGGCCTAATGAAGGAAGTTATTTGGTCAAAACCCTCTCGACCAACCGAAACCGGATCATCGAGGCCCGTCTAGATTAGGGTTAACACCCAACTCGACGTCGCCCCTCTCATTTATGTCTCTCCTCAATCCTCAAAAAAAAAAAGTTATGTCTCTCGCCCTCTCACTTACGAGATCCCACCAATCCACCCTAGCCACTAGCGCATACTCCCTCTCGCGGCCCTCTCTCCACCACATGATTTCTAGACCGAACCCAATCTGGATCAGCCGCCGCCCGCATGGCTCCATTTGTTGCAAGGTTCGCTCCCCCTCTTCTGGTGAGCTGATGGAGACCACAGAAGAACAAGGCGCCATAGGATCCATGTCGGGCGTGTCATGGCGTCCGACGGAGCGAAGAAAGCCAGGAAACACCGGCGAGCGCGACGGATGAAGGAAGTGATGGTTGGGACGAGAAAGAGACAGGCGCAAGATGTTGCGGGATGTGGCACAATGGAAGAAGGCAGCCACGTACGAGGAGGATGTCGCGGAGAAGGTCATTCCTGGCTTCTTGCCATGCTCGTGGCCTCTGCAATGTTTTGGTGATCTAGTCTCTTTACACTGGATAGAGATGTGTACGTAGGTGAAAAAATATTGATGTTGGCAAGATATCACATGGAGTTTGCATGCAAGGGTATTTACTTTGATGGTTTCACATCCCAACCAAATTAGGAAGCTGTGTAGACGGTTAGTTGTACACACGTCCTTGTACTTCTGGCTGGCGGTTGAGTAGACTTTCCGTATTCCAATTCACAATTAATGTTTTCCCGCGCCCATTAATTTTTTTTCTTTGCGATTAAATCCTGAGCGAGATAGGCGTGAGTAGAAGAACTTTCGTCGATCCAGCCAATGGGATGGCAAAATAGGCCTCGCTGCAGATCGCCTACAGGAACATCGTTCCGCCGTCCGATCCAGCCTCTCGCGGCCGTCGGATTTAGGGCACGCACGCAAAGCTCGCTGGGTACACGTCACCGAACCAAACGCACGCTACAGCCACGCAGTCACACCAAACACTTCGCCAGCCCTCTCGAATTCTCTCACCCAACCAAAAAAAAAAAAAAAAAAACACCACGCCGCCGTTCTCTCACTCTCCCCCGTGAGCGCCGCCGTCTCCCATTCTCTCCACTCCGGCAAACCCAGCCTCGCCGGCGCACAGATCCACGGTCACCCACCCACCTCCCCCTCAACCCCTCACTCAATTTTCAGATCGAGTGCCCGCAACACCCCATCCAGGTCCGCCGCCGCCGGCTCCTCCCCTTCCCCGATGCGCCTCTTTCTGCTGACCGGGTGGAGCACCACGACGATATGGGCGCGCGGATCCTCCTTGGCCGCGACAGAACCATGGAGGCACAGCTAGCTTGCTGCGCGTGGCCCCTTCGAGCTCGCCGGACCTCGTCGCGAGCCACGGAGGGCTGTCCTCCGCCACGCGCAGCTCGGGGTCGGTACTCGGCACCCGTCTTCCTCGTTCGCAAGCTGAAACAGGGGAGAGTCGAGCAGCAAAGGAGATGGCGGCCGGCCAGGCCCAGCCTCCGTCCTGGCCGTCTCCTTCGACGTGCTCGCCGTGGACAAGGTCGCTCTAGCCACGCAGGTTCTCCTCCTCGTCCTCCTAGCTAGGTCTGCACCGAAAGATTCAAACTTTGACCCCTCTCGTCTTCGATCAACTCCGTGCATAGGGGCTCTCGTGTTCGTCGGGGACTCGGAGCTCCAGTGCATCATCTACTGCTACAGCCAGATCGACACATGGAGTGTATGTCTCTTGCCCTAACACCCATCGAGTTTTTTAGATGCTTATTTGCACAAGACAATTGGGGAAATTTTACTTTTACATGTGCTGAAACTCTTCTGCCAGTGAGTGTCTCACTAGGTATTTGTGTTAGTTTTGATTGACTAGAAAATAATCGATTGGGACATGATTTGTCCGCTAAGGAAAGTCTGACGGTGGAACGTAAGCCCATTTTGTTCTCTTGGTTTGCATATCCTTTGGGCGCAGCATTGCATATATGTTGAATTGGTCCAGGAATATTCTTACACCATAATATCAGTAGCTCTTTTTGATTCACATCATTAGATCTGCCTAGTAGATGGCATGACATATAGGTACTAAGTATTTGATTCAACGATATATCTGGTGGTAAAAATGAGCTGAATATTGTTGCTTGTACTGTAACTGAACATGGGTCCGCTATACTGCTGGCGGTATCATTCTCTGACCTCGTGTTTTCCTTTGCTAAAAATCCATTTTGCCGCGTATGTGTTATGCAATAGTTGTGAAGTTGTTATTCCGGTGAATCTATTTTTAGAATTTTATATGTGTACGAAGTTGTCGGCTAAAAAGAGGGAAAGACATGTGTACAATATTTTGTGGTACTCGGTACTAAAAGTTGTATTTGCCCTTGGCATTTCTACAATATAGACAAATATGGACCTATGCGCTATGTATTCTTGACATTCAAGATGATATATATGCATGTTGCCTGTTTCAAACTTGGCTCAGGGAAGCAAGGAAAACTTAGTTTTGCATCCATGTATGCATGTTAGGCAGGGTTAATTGGTAGAGTTAATCTCTTGATCTTATTGTTGTACTGCGTATGGGTATGGTTGCTGCTGCCTGTTTTTTTTTGTTGCATAGTATTCTCTTGGTCACGGTAATTACTTATGTTTAGTAACTTCCTTGCTTCACTGATATGGTTCTAATTGTAGCTGTAGAACATGGTGAGAAGAGACTGATACCTCGTTGTGCTTAGATTTTGTCTATCTACCTGATCGGTTCTTGTTTAGGGAGGGAGGACAACTTTCTATTGGCTATAACTTAATTTCTGATAATGGCTTGGATAAGAAAGAACATTTGTAGGCTTGGATTTTTTTTAAGCTTAATACTGCAGCTTAATTTATGTCTCTAGTGTATCTTGATTATTTTCAGTCCGTACGGAATCTAGATCTTGTATTATTCGCTGAGAGAGGTTGGTAACACTAGTCTCTTTTTGTGTATAAGTAATTTGTTGTAAGAAGTGAGGGCAACAACGTTGTGGCCTGGATTTGACGACAAGAACTCTGCCTTGCCGGCCGGCTATGCTAAGTTGTATCGTCCTCCCATTCTAGTGCTTGAATCATTTCTTGTAACCTTGGGTGCTAGTCTATGAGTTGTACCGATCATCCCAAATTGAAACCTGAATAAGTTTGGTTTGCATGTCAAATCAGTCGGAGTAGTGCCGTGCCTTATGAGTTTAATGTTAAATTATTAGTTGCCGTGTGACCCAGACAATAGCAGGAGTGGTCATGCCAAAATTTAATTTTCCGGTTAATTAATTAGTACTCCCTCCGTTCCATATTAGATGACTCCCACATAGATGTATCTGGACATATTTTAATACTAGATACATCTATTTGAGAGTCATCTAATATGGAACGGAGGGTATGATTAATTAACTAAATATGTGTTGAAGCAAGGCACATTTAGTTTTGCATCCATGTATGCAAGTTAAGCAGAGTTAAATCGGTAGAGTTAATCTCTTGATCTTATTGTTGCATTGCGTATGGATATGGTTGCTGCTGCGTGTTGTTTTGCTGCATAGTAGTCTCTTGGTCAAGGTTAATTACTTATGTTAATAACTTCCTTGCTTCACTGATATGCCTCTAGTTGAAGCCATAGAACTGGTGAGAAGACAGTTATACTAGTACGCTTGATCTTATTACTATAGTGGTGTACCTCGTTTGTGCTTACATTTTGTCCATGTACCCGATCAGTTCTTGTTTAGGGAGGGAGGACAACTTTCTGTTGGCTGCAACTTAAAATTCTGATGATGGCTTGGATATGAAAAAAAAATATTTTGTAGGCTTGAATTTTTTTTAGCTTAATCCTGCGGCTTAATTTGTCTCTCGAGTGTATGGTAATCATTTTTAGTCCGTACGGAATCTAGACTTGTATTATTGGCTAAGAGAAGTTGGTAACAGCAGTCTCTCTTCGTGTATAAGTAACCTGCTGTAACTAGTGAGGCGGCGAGGACGATGTGGACTGGTTCCGAGGACAAGGACTCCGCCTTGCCGATCGGCTATGCTGCGTTGTATCGTCCGTCCATTCTAGTGCTTGAATCATCTCTTCTTGTAATGTTGGGTGCTAGTATGTGAGTTGTATGGATTGTCCCAAATCACATGCTGTAACAAGTTTGGTTTGCACGTTTGTAATTAGAAATCGGTCGGAGTAGTGCTATGCCGTATGAGTTTATCACCAAATTGATAGTTGCCGTGTGACCCGGACAATAGCAGGAGTTTTCATGCCAAATTTAATTTTCCGGTTAATTAACTAGTATAAATAATTAATTAAACATGCGTTAACAAAAGAATAGCCAGTTTTGTGTTGAACGTTTTAGTTACAGCCAGCAAGGATTTCTCTAGCTTTGATCTGTGCGGAAGTGAGCGCTCCATAGAAATTCCGGGAAATGACTTCTGATTATGCTATTTTTCAAGATGTGGCAAGTTTTTTTTAATTATCTTTGCTTTCGTTGTGTATTTTTTGCAGTTGCAATCACACTTTCTGTTCAAGAGTAACAAGGAGGGGAACTAGATGATGGGCAGGGTAGTTGGTGCAGCCTGATGCATCACACTTGGAAGGAGTCCAGAAGATCTTGGGGAAAGGAGATGGAGGGCCTCCCCCGCTGCAGATAAGGAGACATGCCTCCCGCTGATGCCGATGACCACGTCCCGCTGAAGCTGGCAACCTCCTTCCCGATCTGCTGCTGCCGGCCATGACTCCATCCTGGTGCTGTTGCGGACGACCTACCCAGCCTGCAGCTGCCCGGTGAGATCCCTCTCCCTCTCCTCTTCCTCCTCCTCTCCTACCATTCCTTCTAAATCTTGTTTCCATTGAGAGCATTCTTGTATGGATCTCGATATAGGGTCATAATGGAACCTGGTTAGATGTTCCCATTATCACTTGTACCTTGGTGGGAGCACTGAAGCATTTTGCAGTCAGTTTGGTCGCTCCGGAGGAGCTTCTTGGCTGGGAGTAGTCAGGCTAAAGTAGAATTAATTGTTCTCTATCTAGCCTTTAGCCTTTAACTCGTTTAACAATGCTCTGGATGGATTTAAGTAACCATCATTATTGCTTCTTCGTGCTTTGTTCCAACTGAATCAGAGTCCTTGTACGCTGCACGCAATCAGAACTGGCGATTATACATATACGTATGTAGGTTTCATATTTCTGCTTTGATTATATATGTCGGTTAATTATGATGACACAAGTCAGTGAAACTCTTGTGATGACACAAAACGGTCGGCTTAATTCCTTTATTTTTTTGCAACTGTATCTTGTTATTGTGATTATCTTTGGATTCATGCTGTGTGCTTACAACTCAACTGCAATCGTAGATTACATGTCCTGAATGTACTAGGTGTTTTAATATGAAATGCCACACTTGGGTTATTGATTAGCATGTTCTGACATACATTCTAGTATGATCCTGTTGTTTTAATCATCTTTTTTTGCGGGGGGCACTAGTGCTCATTTTTACTAAGAACGTCAAGGACTTCTTTCTTAAATCTTGCAGGATTATTCCTCAAGTCTTGGGATCCAGACCAATGTGCGAGTTTGTCGCTGACTGCCGTAGCCGGCGGGAGGAGCTCACTGTGCCGCAATAATGGTGGCGGGGAGGCAAGGAAGAAGATATATTGGTTGCCTCCCCGGCTGTTGCTGTCAGCTATCTTCCGGCGACTACCTCTCTGAGATGAACGGTTCCGAGCTTCTGCGGCTGCCGACGGCCACGTGTCCAAGCACCGGTGAGCTCTTTCTCCTCCTCCATTTTATTGTTGCAAACAAATGTGTCCTCCTGTTGAATACACATGAACAGTCGAGTCCTCTGTAGGTCTCCATCTATTCGTGCTTAGGTTTGTTTATTTTTTTGCATGTTGAATTGAATGTATAGGTAGTAAGAAATCAAGCATGTGTGTCAAATGTAAATCCATTCCAATCAATAAAACTTGTTGATTTTGTGCAGTCAGTACATGTATATGAGGCAAATGTGTTAATTTTTTTGAATTGTGTGTTGCTTTTCTGCTTGCATAGAGCTCACTGGCTTGTTGACTGTTTTTTTGTCATGCGTGGCAAAAACAAGACCATGATGATCCAGTTGTCGGCGGGGAGATGACAATGTTGTCGTCCTCTCCACGACCAAGACCAAGAAGCAGAACGCCCCTGCCAAGCTCCAGCAAAAGATTTTGATGCGCAAGGAGTTCTGCAAGATGGCAAGGCTATCAAGTATGAGGTAACACAAGAAAATGTTAATTAAAATAATCGTGTTATGCTTGGCAATTGAGATATTTGCTTTTGTATGAGCATTTTCTATTTACTTCCATATGAGATGGAATCATCATATATACGCCTTGGTCTCAGAAGCTTTTTTTTCTACCATCTTAATCACATATACGATATAGTTGGAATGCATGCACAGCTGAGGTTCCAGATTTGGAAGAAATTTTGTAACACTGCATATGATGTATGGAAACTGTCCCAGGATCGAGTTTCTATCCGGAGAATAAAGTTCCATTGGTGTTTCTTTTCCGTGTATAGTTGGATTTGTGCATTTGAAATGTCAGACATGTATGGAGTATTCATTCATTATATTTTGCTGTGTTACCTGAGCGTTAACAAATTATGGAGGGTCATGCCCGATTTTTCGGTAATCTTGCTAGTGGAACTTTAGTTGATTATTAGTTAGGTACAGCTCAGAGTGCACATCACTAGTGAATGGGTGGCAGTACTAGTTACCGCTGAAGTCGTTGTAATGCATGAATTTTACTTGCTCTATCTTATGTAGCGAGATGGTTTCTATGCAACTGATGATAATATCAGTACTAATAAACATGCTAATAATAGCGTCTTTTTGTGTGATGTGCAGGTTCTGCCGGTCGGTCTGGTGCGTATGTGGTACTGTTGTGAGGCCCTTCCCGGCCAGAATCATCACCGACGACTCCGTCGTCGGCAACCATGTCGCTTGTAATGTCGCTGGAGAAGAGGTCTTGCTGCTGGCCCCCAAGGCGACCTCAACCGCCCTTCAATAAATCGTCCACATCTGCACCGAAAGGTTAAATTTTTCTCTTTGATCGCGTTTGAATTGATTGATGCCAGACAAACGTGCTTTGTGTGTGTGTATTTCTTCTTCCAACTGGTATTGCAGTCAGTTAGGTACTAGTTAGCACAGATCGAGTGCTGCTATTTTCTAGCCCGGAGGATTAATGTAGATTGTGCAATGCTTGCTTCTGGCTTGGTCACTGTTTTTATAGCTACTTGATGACATTGAGGTTCTGTTTTTTTAGCTCGACATTGAGGTTCTGGATCTGGGAGTTAGCTTTGTTCCATTTTATTTTATCTTTTGCTAGACCACTTTGCTAGACCGATCAGTAGCTACTGTAGCATCTTCAACCAATGGTTTTTGCACAATTTCTTCTTACCATTGCTATACACTTTGTTATGCTGAATGGTTTGTAATAACTCTAGAGTGCGAATGTTTATATTTGTTTTACTGCGTGATGTTTGTATCCTTGATACGAATACCTGCTTGGTTACCGTGCTAGATGCAAATTGAGGTCCCATACTTGGGTGGTAATTCAGTTCCCTTTTTTCAGCTACTGGATGGCATTGAGATTCTTGACCTGGGAGCTAGCTTTGCTCTATTTTAATCTTCACGTGGGGATCTGCATAGTTTCCTGTAGCATCTTCATCCCGATGATTTTTGCACCATTTTCATCTTGTTTCACCATTGCCAGGCCAATTGGTTATGCTGAATGGTTTGTAATAAATCTCGAGTGTGAAACTGTTTATTCTTGTGTGTTGTTTAGGACTAGGGATTATCTGATAGTGGTTCTAGTGTACATACTGCCATGCCAAACTGTAAGATATGGCTTATACTTGCTGCATGTTTGACTCAATTTATTTATATGAATGGATGAATGAGGATGGCATATCGCCATCTTGTGCTGGAAATAATTTGTAACCATATGAGGATGTACATGTGATGAGTTGATGCGCACAACCCCACTTAATTTTCACTGGGATCCAGCTTTATAGTTGCTGTTGTATTATCCGTATTAATTCAAGAACCTAGCAGTAATAAAAGCACATTAGACCCTGCGTGGTGAGAGTTTGCATTATCTCCTTGTCGTGCATAGCATAAATGCATCCATTCTCCTTGTTCAGAACCAGGGAGGAGAGAAGCAGTGGCATGAATTGTGCTAAGGTACTATGATGGTAGCACTGCCACCTCAAGGAGGCTGACCTGCTTCTTGGTCTCCTCTGATGGCAAGACAGTGCCAAACGTGCTGCTAGGCTGCATGTCAGCGAGTACGTCCGACCCATCCTCCTGGACCTTTCCATTTCACTTTTGATGATGCTGCGGTTTCATTTTTAGTGTGGTGAAAACCTCAGCTTTACTTACCTGGTCTGTGTTCATGATTCTGTGTGGTGGTAGAGCCCAAGACGGCGGTGACAGCACTGGTGGAGGCGTATAGGATGGGCGGCTGGTCAGGAGGGCGCCCGGCAACGACTTACTCCACGCAGACCCCAGGCTAGAACAGCTACAACTGGTAGGTGCCTCTCCCTGCCTTTTAATTGTCATTTTGTTGTAGTCGGGCGCGACTCTGTACTGGATCAGCAGAGTGTTGCTGCATATGGCTTGAAGGTTCTGGACGGCCAAACATACTTATATGCTTTGTGTTTGCTATAACCTGAGATGCGGTGATGCTTGTCTGATCTGGCAAGCTAGTTGTGCCGCTCGAGTTTAGTGTGCATGTTTAGCCGATGATAGCTAGCTTTATGTGCATGCTCAAACTGAGTTATTGTTCCTGATGCTAGCAAGCAGACGTGCACTCACAAATACATGATCTTGTTGTTGGCCTCATAGTGTTTATACACATGTTCCTGATTCCAGTATATACTCAATTTTTATTTAATGTAGATAAAGATGGAATTGAACCGATGGCATACTTTTTTTTTGGTTCAGTGGTGGTTGTATGCTTAGGATCTTGTCATGATATCTTGGTGGAATTTGACAGCTATCAAACTGGCTATGTCAATTTGTTCATGTAGAATGATTAAACCCTGATTGGTATATGATATACTAAATAAAGCATTGAATAAATGTAAAGACTTAGCATGTAAGACAAGATTGAGAGCATGGATGAATGTAAATGCTAGTTTTTTGACTATGGGCTAACTGTCTGCGGATGCTTCCTGTTATCGCTTGCTTGATTTGGCTCGCTCGATTTGGACAGCTACAACATAAATTATTTCGACACCAAATGACATTCATCTATGTGCTGAAATTATGCGAACAGAAATTTAGTCATCTTTTGTTGTTGTGTTTAAGTCGAAACCCTTCTCTATTTTTTTTTCTTGTTAAATTTGCTCTGCTTACCATTATTTGTTATTCTTGTTCAAGGATAGCACAGAGGAGGCCTAGATGAATTTATCTCCGGTGGTGTCTCGTATGGCGCCTCCCCGCACGCCCCGGAGCTGCTGCTTGTGGTGCTGGTGATGTCCAGCCTTGTATACAGCTCCCTCTGGTGAGCTCCTCGGTTCCCATCCTGATCTTCTTCACTCTGGGTGGTCGTGATTAGCAGTTGATTCTTTGTTGATGCTCTTACAATGCTTGGAAATGATGTGTAGTAGCTTTGGATCATGGTCAACTTTGTATATATGTAAACCTCCTAGCTGTGACTCAAGCTCGTGTAAGGAAATTGCTTGCATGTTTGACTGGACGTCAACCTGAATAATGCTTAATGTTGATCAACTAGGAATAGTGTACCGAATGGAGCAGTGGTGCATTTTTTTAGTAGAGAATCATCATTGTAAAGCCTCTTTGCCATCTGTTTGATATGGTATTATGATGTATCAACAGTCTAGTACATGATCACTAAGTTATTTTGAGTTGAAATTGTTTCTGTCAATGTTTTCTTAGCCTGAATAGATGGATATGTATTGTGTGTTATGCTGACGCCGAGCTTTCCATGCTGCTTCAGGGGATGGTGAACTGTCGGTTTCCTCGTTCCAAAGGAGCAGATGTGTCCCTCTGTCTACTTGCCGGCTATACATGCCGCTCCCGGACGGCCATGGTCGTGCTGCTTGGGTTTCTACTCCGGTAGTGCTAATACTCATATAGAGGAGAATCTGATGCGCGGCTGGCTATGTTGCTGCTTTGTTTCGAGTTTAGTGATAATAGTAGTAGTCAGGTGGAAATTCTAGAAATCGTGTAACAATTTGGCTTGTAATATTTATTTGTATTCCAGAAATTTGTTTGATTGAACTTGTAGAGTAGCTAGGTTGTGTAGTCGTTTGTTATTATTTGGTGATATCAAGGTCGTCAAGTAATTGGGGGAGGTCATGCTGAACTTTCGTGCTAATTTAGGCACTTGTTTCGTATAGTATTTCTTAAAGCAGGAAAATCTGTTTTATGTTGTTGTTGTTGTTGATGATCTGCTGAGCCATGATTTGGTTTGCTAAGGTAGGTAGGTAGCATGGTATGTGAGGAGAGACGGCTTTGCTGGTCGGGCGAGCTCAGATAAAAAAAGATCTTAGATACGATCGAAATCCTAAAATCAGATGGAATTACACCGCACGCTTCTGTCTAAAGAAAGAACTTATCGATCATGAAAAACACTCAAATGCGAAAATGAACAGATCCGGTTAAATTCCACTAAGGTTAAAAAAAAAGAACATCCCCAATTACAATGATAAAATGCTCCTCATTTAGTAATTTGTTTTTAATTTTAATGAAAGCACAACGGGAAAAAAAAACTCTCTCCTCTTTTCTCCTGTGAATATATAATAGCAGCGACGTCACCCCCTTATTTTATTCCCCGGAATAAAGGGCATCGAGAGAAAAAGAAAATGGCGATTAATTTGTGAAAATAATTGTTGACCAGTTTGTTTGGTCGGTTCATCTCTCAAGATCGTGTAAAATATATGGGCGTGCATGCATTGGCTTAGCCCGTGCCTAAAAACAGGGAGGTCAATTAATCATCTTAATTACCGGGTCGCTTGGAACGAATCGGTGGGATAATTGCGTTGCTTTGTTATCTGGGTTGGTGCCAGGTCATCGATCCGCGGCGTTGCACAGCCACATCTTGACCGTCCACATGATCTGAACGGTAGAGAGATTCAATGGGAGTAATCGCCCGCTCAATTTTCTCCCCAGGCTTGCTACCTCTCTCTTGCCTCCATCGTGGATGGCTACTACTCTATAAGTAGAGAGGGTTTGTCACAATTAATGTTTTCCCGCGCCCATTAATTTTTTTTCTTTGCGATTAAATCCTGAGCGAGATAGGCGTGAGTAGAAGAACTTTCGTCGATCCAGCCAATGGGATGGCAAAATAGGCCTCGCTGCAGATCGCCTACAGGAACATCGTTCCGCCGTCCGATCCAGCCTCTCGCGGCCGTCGGATTTAGGGCACGCACGCAAAGCTCGCTGGGTACTATAGGTGGCCAAACGGGCCGTGCTTTTTGGGCCGGCCCGAAGCACGGCTGGGAAGCACGGCCCGAGCACGGCACGGCCCACGACTAACGGGCCAGGGCACGGCACGGGCCCGCTAGTGCCCGTGCCCGTTTTCGTTTCGCGGCCCGCGGGCCGGCCCGGCACGGCACGGCTCTTTCGTGCCAGCACGTGGCACGGCACGAGCCCGTCAGGCACGCCGGGCCGGTGCGGCACGGCTGGCACGCGCGCGGCCCGCGGCACGGACGCGGCACGGTCGGCCCGCGCGGAGCACGAGGAGGCACGGGGGAGCACGCGGGGGGGCACGCGGGAGCACGCCTGCCGGCTGTCGGGGGCACGGGAAGGCACGGCACGGTCGGCACTAAGGGGCCAGGAGCGTGGCACGTTTTGTCCTTTTTGGCCCGTTTTGGCCCGTTTTGGCATATTTCTGAATAAAAATTCGAAATTTGAATTTGAAGCCTCTATCCTTGCAGTTTTTGCTATAAATAGGCCCTCTCACCTCAGCATTTTGCACACTCACTCATCTCACACATCCTTAGTTCATCACCCACACTTCTCATCCCATGGATCCCCCCCTCTTTAACCCATATCCCGATGGGTTTGTCCCCGAACAGATGATCCACGTTAGCGTAGAAGAATGTGGACTTCGTCCCGAAGATCTTGACTACTTAGTAGAAGGCCCTCAGTTTCAAACCCAAACTAGCCAAGATATCCAAATCCAAAGTAGCCAAGAACACCATTCATCTAGCAGCGGCGGTGCCGGAACTTCTGGCAGTGCGTGTGCCGGTGCTTCTAACAGCATCAACGCCTCTACCAGCACCGGCTCAAAGAGGCGGCGAACCTCATGGGTGTGGGGCCATTTCGAGCATCGCATTGTGCGAGACGAAGATGGCAACGAACTTCATAAAGCGGCGTGCAAGTGGGCGGACTGCGGCAGCCTCCTCACCGCCACCTCCTCAGGGGGAACCGGGCACCTGGAGCGGCACGCAAGAGTGCACCTGAAGAAGAGAGATCAAGCGGCGAACAGAATGCAGGGGGAACTTGGTTTTCTCCCCGACGGTGAGGTAGGTAATTTCAACTATGATCCTCAATTAGCTCGTGTAGGACTATGCCATATGATTGCTGCACATGACTTAGCGCTTGGTTTTGGGGAGTATCCCGCTGTGGTAGATTGGATTAAAAAATATCATAATCCACGGTATCAACCAGTTTCTAGGCAAACTACATCTAGGGATATGAAAAAACTAGCTAAAGAAATGTCTAAGGAACTAAAAGATGAATTTGCGAAATGTACATTTTCAGTTTCATTAACATCTGATATCTGGAGTGGTAGAGCTAAGCAAGATTATCTTAGTGTTGTAGCCCATTATGTCACTCATGATAACTGGGAACTAAAAAAAGCTGTCATTGGATTTGAATTAATTGACTCTAGACATACTGGTAGAGCAATTGCTGAAAAAATAATGAATGTCGTGCAAGAATATGGTCTTGAGAACAAGGTGTTCGCAATAACTCTAGATAATGCTTCAAATAATGCCGCAGCAATGAATGATCTCGGTCCCGTACTTAACGGTTATGCATCTGGTCAGCTTTTCCATCAACGGTGTGCATGCCATATTATTAATCTTATTGCTAAAAGTGCTTTAAAACATCTGAAAGCACCCATTGATAAAATAAGAGATGGCATTCTTTTTTTAAATGGTTCTAATCCGAGACTAGCTGACTACAAAAGATGGTGTGCTGCAGCAACTGCGGCATCTCATATATATAATGTTGACATGCACATTAGATGGAACTCGACATACATAATGATTAGAGATTTGATCCGTGATAAAGACCAATTTACCACGTATGTTAATGCAAATTCCCAGGGAGCAATCTTTATTACACCTAATGACTGGGAACTAGCAAACATGGTAATGGAATTTCTAGAGCTACTTTACGATGCAACAAACACTTTATCTGGGGTTTATTATCCCACGTCTCCATTACTAGTGCATCAGATTGTATTAATGGCTAATCACTTGAAGGATAATGAATCTCATGCTATATTAAGAGACGCTGTTAAACAAATGAAAACCAAGTTAATAAAATATTGGAAGGAAATTCCTGATTTATGTGCATTTGCATTTATCTTGGATCCGAGGTGTAAAGTCGATAAGTTCGGCATGGCTCTATCTTATTTAACGGCCTCATTGGAAGTAGATTATACTGCATATCAATTTGCTATTAAGACAAGACTCACTGCTCTATATGCCAAGTATGAGGAAAAGTTTGCAGCTATAGTTCGTCCGCCATTACCACCTCCAGCCGCACGCCCCGCCAAGAAGAAAACCATCTTCAAACTCTTTGGTTCAAGCTCCGGTGGTGGCTCAAGCTCCGGTGGTGGCTCTGGTGGTCAGCGTGGAGAGTTAGCCGCTTACCTCAATGACCAGCTGGTTGCATGCGACGACGACGACAACTTCAGCATATTGCAGTGGTGGCATGATCATAGACGTACATATCCGGTGCTTTCCATATTAGCACGAGATCTGTTAACTGTCCCCGCATCAACAACATCATCAGAGGGAACATTTAGTCTAAGTGGAAGAGTACTCGAGCCGAGAAGAGCAAGTCTCCACCCCACGATGGTGAAGAGTTTGATGGTTGTGAAAGACCGCGATCGAGCAATGCGGAGAACTCAACACGCGCCAGAAGACCCCGAGTTGTTGGCTGCACTGGAGTATCTTCATATCAGCGATGAAGAATAATTTTCTTATCCTTCTGTAATTTTTCTTTTTTTTTCTTTGTTCTGAACTCGGTCTGTAATATGAACAATTAAGTCGGAGAGCAGCAAGTTTCAGACGCACTCTTTCCTCGCCAGGGTACCTACGGGAACGAGAAGTGATTTGGGGTTCATTGACCGAGAGAGGTTTCTACGGTTAAGATGACCGAGGGAAGTTCAGGTGATGTAGAGAGGTCTATGTGGGACTAAATAACCAAGAGAAGTGCATGTGAGCCAGATGACCAAGAGAGGTGTATGTGGGTCCGAATGACCGAGAGAGTTTTGTAGGTGGGTACGGACTACCAAGAGAGGTGTATACAAGGATTGATGATCAAGAGATGTGTATGTTTGTCTAATGACCGAGAGAGGTGTTTACATGGGCTTTGAACTATCGAAGATTCATGTCAATATAGAGTAGCATCGTCGGTGGCGGCACATGGGCACATACGTCATATGTCTAGAGCTTGCCTTATCACTCTCAAGACAGGACACATATTTGAAATAAAGAATAATCGTGCCATGATTGTCGCATGAATAGCTACCCATGTGTTGACTGCTTCGATAGGTTGTTATTTGATATTGAGAAAATACATCACATCTACTTTTAATATACAAATACTATGGTTCTAATAAATCACGTAAATTCTCGAGCCGAGCCTATCATGACACTTTATCTCGTACCTAGTTAATATGAAACTCTATCACATGTCTTTCTTGTTTCTCAAACCCACCAATGTCGGCTACTTGCACACGCCTCCTTTTTCTGCCACCGCCTATATATACACCCGTCTCTCTGACGTTGCATGCCAGCCGCCTCACCGCCTGATACATCCACAATGGGATTTTTTTTACCCCGAAGACAATCAGAGTTTTAAATAGTTAAGGATCAAACTACTTCCATATGAGATATGGAATGAGTATTTCGATTTGATATTTCTAGCTAAGATTTACCACATGCGACACTCCGTCATTATCTTACGTCTTGACACTCATAAATTAACTTAGGTTCTAACTAAAAAATATTTTGGGTCCCTAACTCGATATTTGGTATCTCTAGTAATGTACTCAGCGGAGGTAAAACGGTTTAGAAAGTGTACCTAGGAGTTTTATAGGGAATTTCTAAGGTTTAAATGCAATTTTAGCGGGAAATTATATTCACCGGCATTTTGAATTAATTGAAAAAGTGCCTCCAAGGTTTAATGGACAAAAAAAGGCCTAATGAAGGAAGTTATTTGGTCAAAACCCTCTCGACCAACCGAAACCGGATCATCGAGGCCCGTCTAGATTAGGGTTAACACCCAACTCGACGTCGCCCCTCTCATTTATGTCTCTCCTCAATCCTCAAAAAAAAAAGTTATGTCTCTCCTCGCCTCTCACTTACGAGATCCCACCAATCCACCCTAGCCACTAGCGCATACTCCCTCTCTCCGCGGCCCCTCTCTCCACCACATGATTTCTAGACCGAACCCAATCTGGATCAGCCGCCGCCCGCATGGCTCCATTTGTTGCAAGGTTCGCTCCCCCTCTTCTGGTGAGCTGATGGAGACCACAGAAGAACAAGGCGCCATAGGATCCATGTCGGGCGTGTCATGGCGTCCCGACGGAGCGAAGAAGCCAGGAAACACCGGCGAGCGGCGACGGATGAAGGAAGTGATGGTTGGGACGAGAAAGAGACAGGCGCAAGATGTTGCGGGATGTGGCACAATGGAAGAAGGCAGCCACGTACGAGGAGGATGTCGCGGAGAAGGTCATTCCTGGCTTCTTGCCATGCTCGTGGCCTCTGCAATGTTTTGGTGATCTAGTCTCTTTACACTGGATAGAGATGTGTACGTAGGTGAAAAAAATATTGATGTTGGCAAGATATCACATGGAGTTTGCATGCAAGGGTATTTACTTTGATGGTTTCACATCCCAACCAAATTAGGAAGCTGTGTAGACGGTTAGTTGTACACACGTCCTTGTACTTCTGGCTGGCGGTTGAGTAGACTTTCCGTATTCCAATTCACAATTAATGTTTTCCCGCGCCCATTAATTTTTTTTCTTTGCGATTAAATCCTGAGCGAGATAGGCGTGAGTAGAAGAACTTTCGTCGATCCAGCCAATGGGATGGCAAAATAGGCCTCGCTGCAGATCGCCTACAGGAACATCGTTCCGCCGTCCGATCCAGCCTCTCGCGGCCGTCGGATTTAGGGCACGCACGCAAAGCTCGCTGGGTACACGTCACCGAACCAAACGCACGCTACAGCCACGCAGTCACACCAAACACTTCGCCAGCCCTCTCGAATTCTCTCACCCAACCAAAAAAAAAAAAAAAAACACCACGCCGCCGTTCTCTCACTCTCCCCCGTGAGCGCCGCCGTCTCCCATTCTCTCCACTCCGGCAAACCCAGCCTCGCCGGCGCACAGATCCACGGTCACCCACCCACCTCCCCCTCAACCCCTCACTCAATTTTCAGATCGAGTGCCCGCAACACCCCATCCAGGTCCGCCGCCGCCGGCTCCTCCCCTTCCCCGATGCGCCTCTTTCTGCTGACCGGGTGGAGCACCACCGACGATATGGGCGCGAGCGGATCCTCCTTGGCCGCGACAGAACCATGGAGGCACAGCTAGCTTGCTGCGCGTGGCCCCTTCGAGCTCGCCGGACCTCGTCGCGAGCCACGGAGGGCTGTCCTCCGCCACGCGCAGCTCGGGGTCGGTACTCGGCACCCGTCTTCCTCGTTCGCAAGCTGAAACAGGGGAGAGTCGAGCAGCAAAGGAGATGGCGGCCGGCCAGGCGCCCAGCCTCCGTCCTGGCCGTCTCCTTCGACGTGCTCGCCGTGGACAAGGTCGCTCTAGCCACGCAGGTTCTCCTCCTCGTCCTCCTAGCTAGGTCTGCACCGAAAGATTCAAACTTTGACCCCTCTCGTCTTCGATCAACTCCCGTGCATAGGGGCTCTCGTGTTCGTCGGGGACTCGGAGCTCCAGTGCATCATCTACTGCTACAGCCAGATCGACACATGGAGTGTATGTCTCTTGCCCTAACACCCATCGAGTTTTTTAGATGCTTATTTGCACAAGACAATTGGGGAAATTTTACTTTTACATGTGCTGAAACTCTTCTGCCAGTGAGTGTCTCACTAGGTATTTGTGTTAGTTTTGATTGACTAGAAAATAATCGATTGGGACATGATTTGTCCGCTAAGGAAAGTCTGACGGTGGAACGTAAGCCCATTTTGTTCTCTTGGTTTGCATATCCTTTGGCGCAGCATTGCATATATGTTGAATTGGTCCAGGAATATTCTTACACCATAATATCAGTAGCTCTTTTTGATTCACATCATTAGATCTGCCTAGTAGATGGCATGACATATAGGTACTAAGTATTTGATTCAACGATATATCTGGTGGTAAAAATGAGCTGAATATTGTTGCTTGTACTGTAACTGAACATGGGTCCGCTATACTGCTGGCGGTATCATTCTCTGACCTCGTGTTTTCCTTTGCTAAAAATCCATTTTGCCGCGTATGTGTTATGCAATAGTTGTGAAGTTGTTATTCCGGTGAATCTATTTTTAGAATTTTATGTGTACGAAGTTGTCGGCTAAAAAGAGGGAAAGACATGTGTACAATATTTTGTGGTACTCGGTACTAAAAGTTGTATTTGCCCTTGGCATTTCTACAATATAGACAAATATGGACCTATGCGCTATGTATTCTTGACATTCAAGATGATATATATGCATGTTGCCTGTTTCAAACTTGGCTCAGGGAAGCAAGGAAAACTTAGTTTTGCATCCATGTATGCATGTTAGGCAGGGTTAATTGGTAGAGTTAATCTCTTGATCTTATTGTTGTACTGCGTATGGGTATGGTTGCTGCTGCCTGTTTTTTTTTTGTTGCATAGTATTCTCTTGGTCACGGTAATTACTTATGTTTAGTAACTTCCTTGCTTCACTGATATGGTTCTAATTGTAGCTGTAGAACATGGTGAGAAGAGACTGATACCTCGTTTGTGCTTAGATTTTGTCTATCTACCTGATCGGTTCTTGTTTAGGGAGGGAGGACAACTTTCTATTGGCTATAACTTAATTTCTGATAATGGCTTGGATAAGAAAAGAACATTTGTAGGCTTGGATTTTTTTTAAGCTTAATACTGCAGCTTAATTTATGTCTCTAGTGTATCTTGATTATTTTCAGTCCGTACGGAATCTAGATCTTGTATTATTCGCTGAGAGAGGTTGGTAACACTAGTCTCTTTTTGTGTATAAGTAATTTGTTGTAAGAAGTGAGGCAGCAACAACGTTGTGGCCTGGATTTGACGACAAGAACTCTGCCTTGCCGGCCGGCTATGCTAAGTTGTATCGTCCTCCCATTCTAGTGCTTGAATCATTTCTTGTAACCTTGGGTGCTAGTCTATGAGTTGTACCGATCATCCCAAATTGAAACCTGAATAAGTTTGGTTTGCATGTCAAATCAGTCGGAGTAGTGCCGTGCCTTATGAGTTTAATGTTAAATTATTAGTTGCCGTGTGACCCAGACAATAGCAGGAGTGGTCATGCCAAAATTTAATTTTCCGGTTAATTAATTAGTACTCCCTCCGTTCCATATTAGATGACTCCCACATAGATGTATCTGGACATATTTTAATACTAGATACATCTATTTGAGAGTCATCTAATATGGAACGGAGGGAGTATGATTAATTAACTAAATATGTGTTGAAGCAAGGCACATTTAGTTTTGCATCCATGTATGCAAGTTAAGCAGAGTTAAATCGGTAGAGTTAATCTCTTGATCTTATTGTTGCATTGCGTATGGATATGGTTGCTGCTGCGTGTTTGTTTTGCTGCATAGTAGTCTCTTGGTCAAGGTTAATTACTTATGTTTAATAACTTCCTTGCTTCACTGATATGCCTCTAGTTGAAGCCATAGAACATGGTGAGAAGACAGTTATACTAGTACGCTTGATCTTATTACTATAGTGGTGTACCTCGTTTGTGCTTACATTTTGTCCATGTACCCGATCAGTTCTTGTTTAGGGAGGGAGGACAACTTTCTGTTGGCTGCAACTTAAAATTCTGATGATGGCTTGGATATGAAAAAAAAATATTTTGTAGGCTTGAATTTTTTTTAGCTTAATCCTGCGGCTTAATTTGTCTCTCGAGTGTATGGTAATCATTTTTAGTCCGTACGGAATCTAGACTTGTATTATTGGCTAAGAGAAGTTGGTAACAGCAGTCTCTCTTCGTGTATAAGTAACCTGCTGTAACTAGTGAGGCGGCGAGGACGATGTGGACTGGTTCCGAGGACAAGGACTCCGCCTTGCCGATCGGCTATGCTGCGTTGTATCGTCCGTCCATTCTAGTGCTTGAATCATCTCTTCTTGTAATGTTGGGTGCTAGTATGTGAGTTGTATGGATTGTCCCAAATCACATGCTGTAACAAGTTTGGTTTGCACGTTTGTAATTAGAAATCGGTCGGAGTAGTGCTATGCCGTATGAGTTTATCACCAAATTGATAGTTGCCGTGTGACCCGGACAATAGCAGGAGTTTTCATGCCAAAATTTAATTTTCCGGTTAATTAACTAGTATAAATAATTAATTAAACATGCGTTAACAAAAGAATAGCCAGTTTTGTGTTGAACGTTTTAGTTACAGCCAGCAAGGATTTCTCTAGCTTTGATCTGTGCGGAAGTGAGCGCTCCATAGAAATTCCGGGAAATGACTTCTGATTATGCTATTTTTCAAGATGTGTGGCAAGTTTTTTTTAATTATCTTTGCTTTCGTTGTGTATTTTTTGCAGTTGCAATCACACTTTCTGTTCAAGAGTAACAAGGAGGGGAACTAGATGATGGGCAGGGTAGTTGCGTGCAGCCTGATGCATCACACTTGGAAGGAGTCCAGAAGATCTTGGGGAAAGGAGATGGAGGGCCTCCCCCGCTGCAGATAAGGAGACATGCCTCCCGCTGATGCCGATGACCACGTCCCCGCTGAAGCTGGCAACCTCCTTCCCGATCTGCTGCTGCCGGCCATGACTCCATCCTGGTGCTGTTGCGGACGACCTACCCAGCCTGCAGCTGCCCGGTGAGATCCCTCTCCCTCTCCTCTTCCTCCTCCTCTCCTACCATTCCTTCTAAATCTTGTTTCCATTGGAGAGCATTCTTGTATGGATCTCGATATAGGGTCATAATGGAACCTGGTTAGATGTTCCCATTATCACTTGTACCTTGGTGGGAGCACTGAAGCATTTTGCAGTCAGTTTGGTCGCTCCGGAGGAGCTTCTTGGCTGGGAGTAGTCAGGCTAAAGTAGAATTAATTGTTCTCTATCTAGCCTTTAGCCTTTAACTCGTTTAACAATGCTCTGGATGGATTTAAGTAACCATCATTATTGCTTCTTCGTGCTTTGTTCCAACTGAATCAGAGTCCTTGTACGCTGCACGCAATCAGAACTGGCGATTATACATATACGTATGTAGGTTTCATATTTCTGCTTTGATTATATATGTCGGTTAATTATGATGACACAAGTCAGTGAAACTCTTGTGATGACACAAAACGGTCGGCTTAATTCCTTTATTTTTTTGCAACTGTATCTTGTTATTGTGATTATCTTTGGATTCATGCTGTGTGCTTACAACTCAACTGCAATCGTAGATTACATGTCCTGAATGTACTAGGTGTTTTAATATGAAATGCCACACTTGGGTTATTGATTAGCATGTTCTGACATACATTCTAGTATGATCCTGTTGTTTTAATCATCTTTTTTTGCGGGGGGCACTAGTGCTCATTTTTACTAAGAACGTCAAGGACTTCTTTCTTAAATCTTGCAGGATTATTCCTCAAGTCTTGGGATCCAGACCAATGTGCGAGTTTGTCGCTGACTGCCGTAGCCGGCGGGAGGAGCTCACTGTGCCGCAATAATGGTGGCGGGGAGGCAAGGAAGAAGATATATTGGTTGCCTCCCCGGCTGTTGCTGTCAGCTATCTTCCGGCGACTACCTCTCTGAGATGAACGGTTCCGAGCTTCTGCGGCTGCCGACGGCCACGTGTCCAAGCACCGGTGAGCTCTTTCTCCTCCTCCATTTTATTGTTGCAAACAAATGTGTCCTCCTGTTGAATACACATGAACAGTCGAGTCCTCTGTAGGTCTCCATCTATTCGTGCTTAGGTTTGTTTATTTTTTTGCATGTTGAATTGAATGTATAGGTAGTAAGAAATCAAGCATGTGTGTCAAATGTAAATCCATTCCAATCAATAAAACTTGTTGATTTTGTGCAGTCAGTACATGTATATGAGGCAAATGTGTTAATTTTTTTGAATTGTGTGTTGCTTGTTCTGCTTGCATAGAGCTCACTGGCTTGTTGACTGTTTTTTTTCATGCGTGGCAAAAACAAGACCATGATGATCCAGTTGTCGGCGGGAGATGACAATGTTGTCGTCCTCTCCACGACCAAGACCAAGAAGCAGAACGCCCCTGCCAAGCTCCAGCAAAAGATTTTGATGCGCAAGGAGTTCTGCAAGATGGCAAGGCTATCAAGTATGAGGTAACACAAGAAAATGTTAATTAAAATAATCGTGTTATGCTTGGCAATTGAGATATATTTGCTTTTGTATGAGCATTTTCTATTTACTTCCATATGAGATGGAATCATCATATATACGCCTTGGTCTCAGAAGCTTTTTTTTCTACCATCTTAATCACATATACGATGATATAGTTGGAATGCATGCACAGCTGAGGTTCCAGATTTGGAAGAAATTTTGTAACACTGCATATGATGTATGGAACTGTCCCAGGATCGAGTTTCTATCCGGAGAATAAAGTTCCATTGGTGTTTCTTTTCCGTGTATAGTTGGATTTGTGCATTTGAAATGTCAGACATGTATGGAGTATTATCATTCATTATATTTTGCTGTGTTACCTGAGCGTTAACAAATTATGGAGGGTCATGCCCGATTTTTCGGTAATCTTGCTAGTGGAACTTTAGTTGATTATTAGTTAGGTACAGCTCAGAGTGCACATCACTAGTGAATGGGTGGCAGTACTAGTTACCGCTGAAGTCGTTGTAATGCATGAATTTTACTTGCTCTATCTTATGTAGCGAGATGGTTTCTATGCAACTGATGATAATATCAGTACTAATAAACATGCTAATAATAGCGTCTTTTTGTGTGATGTGCAGGTTCTGCCGGTCGGTCTGGTGCGTATGTGGTACTGTTGTGAGGCCCTTCCCGGCCAGAATCATCACCGACGACTCCGTCGTCGGCAACCATGTCGCTTGTAATGTCGCTGGAGAAGAGGTCTTGCTGCTGGCCCCCAAGGCGACCTCAACGCCGCCCTTCAATAAATCGTCCACATCTGCACCGAAAGGTTAAATTTTTCTCTTTGATCGCGTTTGAATTGATTGATGCCAGACAAACGTGCTTTGTGTGTGTGTATTTCTTCTTCCAACTGGTATTGCAGTCAGTTAGGTACTAGTTAGCACAGATCGAGTGCTGCTATTTTCTAGCCCGGAGGATTAATGTAGATTGTGCAATGCTTGCTTCTGGCTTGGTCACTGTTTTATATAGCTACTTGATGACATTGAGGTTCTGTTTTTTTAGCTCGACATTGAGGTTCTGGATCTGGGAGTTAGCTTTGTTCCATTTTATTTTATCTTTTGCTAGACCACTTTGCTAGACCGATCAGTAGCTACTGTAGCATCTTCAACCAATGGTTTTTGCACAATTTCTTCTTACCATTGCTATACCACTTTGTTATGCTGAATGGTTTGTAATAACTCTAGAGTGCGAAAATGTTTATATTTGTTTTACTGCGTGATGTTTGTATCCTTGATACGAATACCTGCTTGGTTACCGTGCTAGATGCAAATTGAGGTCCCATACTTGGGTGGTAATTCAGTTCCCTTTTTTCAGCTACTGGATGGCATTGAGATTCTTGACCTGGGAGCTAGCTTTGCTCTATTTTAATCTTCACGTGGGGATCTGCATAGTTTCCTGTAGCATC
The DNA here is from genome assembly GCA_028641055.1 of Alopecurus myosuroides. Lineage (NCBI taxonomy): Eukaryota > Viridiplantae > Streptophyta > Magnoliopsida > Poales > Poaceae > Alopecurus > Alopecurus myosuroides. The sequence goes on along the minus strand of JAPCYS010000913.1, from coordinate 15,501 downwards.
TTCATCCCGATGATTTTTGCACCATTTTCATCTTGTTTCACCATTGCCAGGCCAATTGGTTATGCTGAATGGTTTGTAATAAATCTCGAGTGTGAAACTGTTTATATTCTTGTGTGTTGTTTAGGACTAGGGATTATCTGATAGTGGTTCTAGTGTACATACTGCCATGCCAAACTGTAAGATATGGCTTATACTTGCTGCATGTTTGACTCAATTTTTTATTTATATGAATGGATGAATGAGGATGGCATATCGCCATCTTGTGCTGGAAATAATTGTAACCATATGAGGATGTACATGTGATGAGTTGATGCGCACAACCCCACTTAATTTTCACTGGGATCCATAGCTTTATAGTTGCTGTTGTATTATCCGTATTAATTCAAGAACCTAGCAGTAATAAAAGCACATTAGACCCTGCGTGGTGAGAGTTTGCATTATCTCCTTGTCGTGCATAGCATAAATGCATCCATTCTCCTTGTTCAGAACCAGGGAGGAGAGAAGCAGTGGCATGATGATTGTGCTAAGGTACTATGATGGTAGCACTGCCACCTCAAGGAGGCTGACCTGCTTCTTGGTCTCCTCTGATGGCAAGGACAGTGCCAAAGACGTGCTGCTAGGCTGCATGTCAGCGAGTACGTCCGACCCATCCTCCTGGACCTTTCCATTTCACTTTTGATGATGCTGCGGTTTCATTTTTAGTGTGGTGAAAACCTCAGCTTTACTTACCTGGTCTGTGTTCATGATTCTGTGTGGTGGTAGAGCCCAAGACGGCGGCGGTGACAGCACTGGTGGAGGCGTATAGGATGGGCGGCTGGTCAGGAGGGCGCCCGGCAACGACTTACTCCACGCAGACCCCAGGCTAGAACAGCTACAACTGGTAGGTGCCTCTCCCTGCCTTTTAATTGTCATTTTGTTGTAGTCGGGCGCGACTCTGTACTGGATCAGCAGAGTGTTGCTGCATATGGCTTGAAGGTTCTGGACGGCCAAACATACTTATATGCTTTGTGTTTGCTATAACCTGAGATGCGGTGATGCTTGTCTGATCTGGCAAGCTAGTTGTGCCGCTCGAGTTTAGTGTGCATGTTTAGCCGATGATAGCTAGCTTTATGTGCATGCTCAAACTGAGTTATTGTTCCTGATGCTAGCAAGCAGACGTGCACTCACAAATACATGATCTTGTTGTTGGCCTCATAGTGTTTATACACATGTTCCTGATTCCAGTATATACTCAATTTTTATTTAATGTAGATAAAGATGGAATTGAACCGATGGCATACTTTTTTTTTTGGTTCAGTGGTGGTTGTATGCTTAGGATCTTGTCATGATATCTTGGTGGAATTTGACAGCTATCAAACTGGCTATGTCAATTTGTTCATGTAGAATGATTAAACCCTGATTGGTATATGATATACTAAATAAAGCATTGAATAAATGTAAAGACTTAGCATGTAAGACAAGATTGAGAGCATGGATGAATGTAAATGCTAGTTTTTTGACTATGGGCTAACTGTCTGCGGATGCTTCCTGTTATCGCTTGCTTGATTTGGCTCGCTCGATTTGGACAGCTACAACATAAATTATTTCGACACCAAATGACATTCATCTATGTGCTGAAATTATGCGAACAGAAATTTAGTCATCTTTTGTTGTTGTGTTTAAGTCGAAACCCTTCTCTATTTTTTTTTCTTGTTAAATTTGCTCTGCTTACCATTATTTGTTATTCTTGTTCAAGGATAGCACAGAGGAGGCCTAGATGAATTTATCTCCGGTGGTGGTCTCGTATGGCGCCTCCCCGCACGCCCCGGAGCTGCTGCTTGTGGTGCTGGTGATGTCCAGCCTTGTATACAGCTCCCTCTGGTGAGCTCCTCGGTTCCCATCCTGATCTTCTTTCACTCTGGGTGGTCGTGATTAGCAGTTGATTCTTTGTTGATGCTCTTACAATGCTTGGAAGAATGATGTGTAGTAGCTTTGGATCATGGTCAACTTTGTATATATGTAAACCTCCTAGCTGTGACTCAAGCTCGTGTAAGGAAATTGCTTGCATGTTTGACTGGACGTCAACCTGAATAATGCTTAATGTTGATCAACTAGGAATAGTGTACCGAATGGAGCAGTGGTGCATTTTTTTAGTAGAGAATCATCATTGTAAAGCCTCTTTGCCATCTGTTTGATATGGTATTATGATGTATCAACAGTCTAGTACATGATCACTAAGTTATTTTGAGTTGAAATTGTTTCTGTCAATGTTTTCTTAGCCTGAATAGATGGATATGTATTGTGTGTTATGCTGACGCCGAGCTTTCCATGCTGCTTCAGGGGATGGTGAACTGTCGGTTTCCTCGTTCCAAAGGAGCAGATGTGTCCCTCTGTCTACTTGCCGGCTATACATGCCGCTCCCGGACGGCCATGGTCGTGCTGCTTGGGTTTCTACTCCGGTAGTGCTAATACTCATATAGAGGAGAATCTGATGCGCGGCTGGCTATGTTGCTGCTTTGTTTCGAGTTTAGTGATAATAGTAGTAGTCAGGTGGAAATTCTAGAAATCGTGTAACAATTTGGCTTGTAATATTTATTTGTATTCCAGAAATTTGTTTGATTGAACTTGTAGAGTAGCTAGGTTGTGTAGTCGTTTGTTATTATTTGGTGATATCAAGGTCGTCAAGTAATTGGGGGAGGTCATGCTGAACTTTCGTGCTAATTTAGGCACTTGTTTCGTATAGTATTTCTTAAAGCAGGAAAATCTGTTTTATGTTGTTGTTGTTGTTGATGATCTGCTGAGCCATGATTTGGTTTGCTAAGGTAGGTAGGTAGCATGGTATGTGAGGAGAGACGGCTTTGCTGGTCGGGCGAGCTCAGATAAAAAAAGATCTTAGATACGATCGAAATCCTAAAATCAGATGGAATTACACCGCACGCTTCTGTCTAAAGAAAGAACTTATCGATCATGAAAAACACTCAAATGCGAAAATGAACAGATCCGGTTAAATTCCACTAAGGTTAAAAAAAAAGAACATCCCCAATTACAATGATAAAATGCTCCTCATTTAGTAATTTGTTTTTAATTTTAATGAAAGCACAACGGGAAAAAAAAAACTCTCTCCTCTTTTCTCCTGTGAATATATAATAGCAGCGACGTCACCCCCTTATTTTATTCCCCGGAATAAAGGGCATCGAGAGAAAAAGAAAATGGCGATTAATTTGTGAAAATAATTGTTGACCAGTTTGTTTGGTCGGTTCATCTCTCAAGATCGTGTAAAATATATGGGCGTGCATGCATTGGCTTAGCCCGTGCCTAAAAACAGGGAGGTCAATTAATCATCTTAATTACCGGGTCGCTTGGAACGAATCGGTGGGATAATTGCGTTGCTTTGTTATCTGGGTTGGTGCCAGGTCATCGATCCGCGGCGTTGCACAGCCACATCTTGACCGTCCACATGATCTGAACGGTAGAGAGATTCAATGGGAGTAATCGCCCGCTCAATTTTCTCCCCAGGCTTGCTACCTCTCTCTTGCCTCCATCGTGGATGGCTACTACTCTATAAGTAGAGAGGGTTTGTCACAATTAATGTTTTCCGCGGCCATTAATTTTTTTTCTTTGCGATTAAATCCTGAGCGAGATAGGCGTGAGTAGAAGAACTTTCGTCGATCCAGCCAATGGGATGGCAAAATAGGCTCGCTGCAGATCGCCTACAGGAACATCGTTCCGCCGTCCGATCCAGCCTCTCGCGGCCGTCGGATTTAGGGCACGCACGCAAAGCTCGCTGGGTACTATAGGTGGCCAAACGGGCCGTGCTTTTTGGGCCGGCCCGAAGCACGGCTGGGAAGCACGGCCCGAGCACGGCACGGCCCACGACTAACGGGCCAGGGCACGGCACGGGCCCGCTAGTGCCCGTGCCCGTTTTTCGTTTCGCGGCCCGCGGGCCGGCCCGGCACGGCACGGCTCTTTCGTGCCAGCACGTGGCACGGCACGAGCCCGTCAGGCACGCCGGGCCGGTGCGGCACGGCTGGCACGCGCGCGGCCCGCGGCACGGACGCGGCACGGTCGGCCCGCGCGGAGCACGAGGAGGCACGGGGGAGCACGCGGGGGGGCACGCGGGAGCACGCCTGCCGGCTGTCGGGGGCACGGGGGAAGGCACGGCACGGTCGGCACTAAGGGGCCAGGAGCGTGGCACGTTTTGTCCTTTTTGGCCCGTTTTGGCCCGTTTTGGCATATTTCTGAATAAAAATTCGAAATTTGAATTTGAAGCCTCTATCCTTGCAGTTTTTGCTATAAATAGGCCCTCTCACCTCAGCATTTTGCACACTCACTCATCTCACACATCCTTAGTTCATCACCCACACTTCTCATCCCATGGATCCCCCCTCTTTAACCCATATCCGATGGGTTTGTCCCCGAACAGATGATCCACGTTAGCGTAGAAGAATGTGGACTTCGTCCCGAAGATCTTGACTACTTAGTAGAAGGCCCTCAGTTTCAAAACCCAAACTAGCCAAGATATCCAAATCCAAAGTAGCCAAGAACACCATTCATCTAGCAGCTGCGGTGCCGGAACTTCTGGCAGTGCGTGTGCCGGTGCTTCTAACAGCATCAACGCCTCTACCAGCACCGGCTCAAAGAGGCGGCGAACCTCATGGGTGTGGGGCCATTTCGAGCATCGCATTGTGCGAGACGAAGATGGCAACGAACTTCATAAAGCGGCGTGCAAGTGGGCGGACTGCGGCAGCCTCCTCACCGCCACCTCCTCAGGGGGAACCGGGCACCTGGAGCGGCACGCAAGAGTGCACCTGAAGAAGAGAGATCAAGCGGCGAACAGAATGCAGGGGGAACTTGGTTTTCTCCCCGACGGTGAGGTAGGTAATTTCAACTATGATCCTCAATTAGCTCGTGTAGGACTATGCCATATGATTGCTGCACATGACTTAGCGCTTGGTTTTGGGGAGTATCCCGCTGTGGTAGATTGGATTAAAAAATATCATAATCCACGGTATCAACCAGTTTCTAGGCAAACTACATCTAGGGATATGAAAAAACTAGCTAAAGAAATGTCTAAGGACTAAAAGATGAATTTGCGAAATGTACATTTTCAGTTTCATTAACATCTGATATCTGGAGTGGTAGAGCTAAGCAAGATTATCTTAGTGTTGTAGCCCATTATGTCACTCATGATAACTGGGAACTAAAAAAAGCTGTCATTGGATTTGAATTAATTGACTCTAGACATACTGGTAGAGCAATTGCTGAAAAAATAATGAATGTCGTGCAAGAATATGGTCTTGAGAACAAGGTGTTCGCAATAACTCTAGATAATGCTTCAAATAATGCCGCAGCAATGAATGATCTCGGTCCCGTACTTAACGGTTATGCATCTGGTCAGCTTTTCCATCAACGGTGTGCATGCCATATTATTAATCTTATTGCTAAAAGTGCTTTAAAACATCTGAAAGCACCCATTGATAAAATAAGAGATGGCATTCTTTTTTAAATGGTTCTAATCCGAGACTAGCTGACTACAAAAGATGGTGTGCTGCAGCAACTGCGGCATCTCATATATATAATGTTGACATGCACATTAGATGGAACTCGACATACATAATGATTAGAGATTTGATCCGTGATAAAGACCAATTTACCACGTATGTTAATGCAAATTCCCAGGGAGCAATCTTTATTACACCTAATGACTGGGAACTAGCAAACATGGTAATGGAATTTCTAGAGCTACTTTACGATGCAACAAACACTTTATCTGGGGTTTATTATCCCACGTCTCCATTACTAGTGCATCAGATTGTATTAATGGCTAATCACTTGAAGGATAATGAATCTCATGCTATATTAAGAGACGCTGTTAAACAAATGAAAACCAAGTTAATAAAATATTGGAAGGAAATTCCTGATTTATGTGCATTTGCATTTATCTTGGATCCGAGGTGTAAAGTCGATAAGTTCGGCATGGCTCTATCTTATTTAACGGCCTCATTGGAAGTAGATTATACTGCATATCAATTTGCTATTAAGACAAGACTCACTGCTCTATATGCCAAGTATGAGGAAAAGTTTGCAGCTATAGTTCGTCCGCCATTACCACCTCCAGCCGCACGCCCCGCCAAGAAGAAAACCATCTTCAACTCTTTGGTTCAAGCTCCGGTGGTGGCTCAAGCTCCGGTGGTGGCTCTGGTGGTCAGCGTGGAGAGTTAGCCGCTTACCTCAATGACCAGCTGGTTGCATGCGACGACGACGACAACTTCAGCATATTGCAGTGGTGGCATGATCATAGACGTACATATCCGGTGCTTTCCATATTAGCACGAGATCTGTTAACTGTCCCCGCATCAACAACATCATCAGAGGGAACATTTAGTCTAAGTGGAAGAGTACTCGAGCCGAGAAGAGCAAGTCTCCACCCCACGATGGTGAGAGTTTGATGGTTGTGAAAGACCGCGATCGAGCAATGCGGAGAACTCAACACGCGCCAGAAGACCCCGAGTTGTTGGCTGCACTGGAGTATCTTCATATCAGCGATGAAGAATAATTTTCTTATCCTTCTGTAATTTTTCTTTTTTTTCTTTGTTCTGAACTCGGTCTGTAATATGAACAATTAAGTCGGAGAGCAGCAAGTTTCAGACGCACTCTTTCCTCGCCAGGGTACCTACGGGAACGAGAAGTGATTTGGGGTTCATTGACCGAGAGAGGTTTCTACGGTTAAGATGACCGAGGGAAGTTCAGGTGATGTAGAGAGGTCTATGTGGGACTAAATAACCAAGAGAAGTGCATGTGAGCCAGATGACCAAGAGAGGTGTATGTGGGTCCGAATGACCGAGAGAGTTTTGTAGGTGGGTACGGACTACCAAGAGAGGTGTATACAAGGATTGATGATCAAGAGATGTGTATGTTTGTCTAATGACCGAGAGAGGTGTTTACATGGGCTTTGAACTATCGAAGATTCATGTCAATATAGAGTAGCATCGTCGGTGGCGGCACATGGGCACATACGTCATATGTCTAGAGCTTGCCTTATCACTCTCAAGACAGGACACATATTTGAAATAAAGAATAATCGTGCCATGATTGTCGCATGAATAGCTACCCATGTGTTGACTGCTTCGATAGGTTGTTATTTGATATTGAGAAAATACATCACATCTACTTTTAATATACAAATACTATGGTTCTAATAAATCACGTAAATTCTCGAGCCGAGCCTATCATGACACTTTATCTCGTACCTAGTTAATATGAAACTCTATCACATGTCTTTCTTGTTTCTCAAACCCACAATGTCGGCTACTTGCACACGCCTCCTTTTTCTGCCACCGCCTATATATACACCCGTCTCTCTGACGTTGCATGCCAGCCGCCTCACCGCCTGATACATCCACAATGGGATTTTTTTTACCCCGAAGACAATCAGAGTTTTAAAGTTAAGGATCAAACTACTTCCATATGAGATATGGAATGAGTATTTCGATTTGATATTTCTAGCTAAGATTTACCACATGCGACACTCCGTCATTATCTTACGTCTTGACACTCATAAATTAACTTAGGTTCTAACTAAAAAATATTTTGGGTCCCTAACTCGATATTTGGTATCTCTAGTAATGTACTCAGCGGAGGTAAAACGGTTTAGAAAGTGTACCTAGGAGTTTTATAGGGAATTTCTAAGGTTTAAATGCAATTTTAGCGGGAAATTATATTCACCGGCATTTTGAATTAATTGAAAAAGTGCCTCCAAGGTTTAATGGACAAAAAAAAGGCCTAATGAAGGAAGTTATTTGGTCAAAACCCTCTCGACCAACCGAAACCGGATCATCGAGGCCCGTCTAGATTAGGGTTAACACCCAACTCGACGTCGCCCCTCTCATTTATGTCTCTCCTCAATCCTCAAAAAAAAAAGTTATGTCTCTCCTCGCCTCTCACTTACGAGATCCCACCAATCCACCCTAGCCACTAGCGCATACTCCCTCTCTCCGCGGCCCCTCTCTCCACCACATGATTTCTAGACCGAACCCAATCTGGATCAGCCGCCGCCCGCATGGCTCCATTTGTTGCAAGGTTCGCTCCCCCTCTTCTGGTGAGCTGATGGAGACCACAGAAGAACAAGGCGCCATAGGATCCATGTCGGGCGTGTCATGGCGTCCCGACGGAGCGAAGAAGCCAGGAAACACCGGCGAGCGGCGACGGATGAAGGAAGTGATGGTTGGGACGAGAAAGAGACAGGCGCAAGATGTTGCGGGATGTGGCACAATGGAAGAAGGCAGCCACGTACGAGGAGGATGTCGCGGAGAAGGTCATTCCTGGCTTCTTGCCATGCTCGTGGCCTCTGCAATGTTTTGGTGATCTAGTCTCTTTACACTGGATAGAGATGTGTACGTAGGTGAAAAAAATATTGATGTTGGCAAGATATCACATGGAGTTTGCATGCAAGGGTATTTACTTTGATGGTTTCACATCCCAACCAAATTAGGAAGCTGTGTAGACGGTTAGTTGTACACACGTCCTTGTACTTCTGGCTGGCGGTTGAGTAGACTTTCCGTATTCCAATTCACAATTAATGTTTTCCCCGCGCCCATTAATTTTTTTTCTTTGCGATTAAATCCTGAGCGAGATAGGCGTGAGTAGAAGAACTTTCGTCGATCCAGCCAATGGGATGGCAAAATAGGCCTCGCTGCAGATCGCCTACAGGAACATCGTTCCGCCGTCCGATCCAGCCTCTCGCGGCCGTCGGATTTAGGGCACGCACGCAAAGCTCGCTGGGTACACGTCACCGAACCAAACGCACGCTACAGCCACGCAGTCACACCAAACACTTCGCCAGCCCTCTCGAATTCTCTCACCCAACCAAAAAAAAAAAAAAAAACACCACGCCGCCGTTCTCTCACTCTCCCCCGTGAGCGCCGCCGTCTCCATTCTCTCCACTCCGGCAAACCCAGCCTCGCCGGCGCACAGATCCACGGTCACCCACCCACCTCCCCCTCAACCCTCACTCAATTTTCAGATCGAGTGCCCGCAACACCCCATCCAGGTCCGCCGCCGCCGGCTCCTCCCCTTCCCCGATGCGCCTCTTTCTGCTGACCGGGTGGAGCACCACCGACGATATGGGCGCGAGCGGATCCTCCTTGGCCGCGACAGAACCATGGAGGCACAGCTAGCTTGCTGCGCGTGGCCCCTTCGAGCTCGCCGGACCTCGTCGCGAGCCACGGAGGGCTGTCCTCCGCCACGCGCAGCTCGGGGTCGGTACTCGGCACCCGTCTTCCTCGTTCGCAAGCTGAAACAGGGGAGAGTCGAGCAGCAAAGGAGATGGCGGCCGGCCAGGCGCCCAGCCTCCGTCCTGGCCGTCTCCGACGTGCTCGCCGTGGACAAGGTCGCTCTAGCCACGCAGGTTCTCCTCCTCGTCCTCCTAGCTAGGTCTGCACCGAAAGATTCAAACTTTGACCCCTCTCGTCTTCGATCAACTCCCGTGCATAGGGGCTCTCGTGTTCGTCGGGGACTCGGAGCTCCAGTGCATCATCTACTGCTACAGCCAGATCGACACATGGAGTGTATGTCTCTTGCCCTAACACCCATCGAGTTTTTTAGATGCTTATTTGCACAATTGGGGAAATTTTACTTTTACATGTGCTGAAACTCTTCTGCCAGTGAGTGTCTCACTAGGTATTTGTGTTAGTTTTGATTGACTAGAAAATAATCGATTGGGACATGATTTGTCCGCTAAGGAAAGTCTGACGGTGGAACGTAAGCCCATTTTGTTCTCTTGGTTTGCATATCCTTTGGCGCATTGCATATATGTTGAATTGGTCCAGGAATATTCTTACACCATAATATCAGTAGCTCTTTTTGATTCACATCATTAGATCTGCCTAGTAGATGGCATGACATATAGGTACTAAGTATTTGATTCAACGATATATCTGGTGGTAAAAATGAGCTGAATATTGTTGCTTGTACTGTAACTGAACATGGGTCCGCTATACTGCTGGCGGTATCATTCTCTGACCTCGTGTTTTCCTTTGCTAAAAATCCATTTTGCCGCGTATGTGTTATGCAATAGTTGTGAAGTTGTTATTCCGGTGAATCTATTTTTAGAATTTTATATGTGTACGAAGTTGTCGGCTAAAAAGAGGGAAAGACATGTGTACAATATTTTGTGGTACTCGGTACTAAAAAGTTGTATTTGCCCTTGGCATTTCTACAATATAGACAAATATGGACCTATGCGCTATGTATTCTTGACATTCAAGATGATATATATGCATGTTGCCTGTTTCAAACTTGGCTCAGGGAAGCAAGGAAAACTTAGTTTTGCATCCATGTATGCATGTTAGGCAGGGTTAATTGGTAGAGTTAATCTCTTGATCTTATTGTTGTACTGCGTATGGGTATGGTTGCTGCTGCCTGTTTTTTTTTTGTTGCATAGTATTCTCTTGGTCACGGTAATTACTTATGTTTAGTAACTTCCTTGCTTCACTGATATGGTTCTAATTGTAGCTGTAGAACATGGTGAGAAGAGACTGATACCTCGTTTGTGCTTAGATTTTGTCTATCTACCTGATCGGTTCTTGTTTAGGGAGGGAGGACAACTTTCTATTGGCTATAACTTAATTTCTGATAATGGCTTGGATAAGAAAAGAACATTTGTAGGCTTGGATTTTTTTTAAGCTTAATACTGCAGCTTAATTTATGTCTCTAGTGTATCTTGATTATTTTCAGTCCGTACGGAATCTAGATCTTGTATTATTCGCTGAGAGAGGTTGGTAACACTAGTCTCTTTTTGTGTATAAGTAATTTGTTGTAAGAAGTGAGGCAGCAACAACGTTGTGGCCTGGATTTGACGACAAGAACTCTGCCTTGCCGGCCGGCTATGCTAAGTTGTATCGTCCTCCCATTCTAGTGCTTGAATCATTTCTTGTAACCTTGGGTGCTAGTCTATGAGTTGTACCGATCATCCCAAATTGAAACCTGAATAAGTTTGGTTTGCATGTCAAATCAGTCGGAGTAGTGCCGTGCCTTATGAGTTTAATGTTAAATTATTAGTTGCCGTGTGACCCAGACAATAGCAGGAGTGGTCATGCCAAAATTTAATTTTCCGGTTAATTAATTAGTACTCCCTCCGTTCCATATTAGATGACTCCCACATAGATGTATCTGGACATATTTTAATACTAGATACATCTATTTGAGAGTCATCTAATATGGAACGGAGGGAGTATGATTAATTAACTAAATATGTGTTGAAGCAAGGCACATTTAGTTTTGCATCCATGTATGCAAGTTAAGCAGAGTTAAATCGGTAGAGTTAATCTCTTGATCTTATTGTTGCATTGCGTATGGATATGGTTGCTGCTGCGTGTTTGTTTTGCTGCATAGTAGTCTCTTGGTCAAGGTTAATTACTTATGTTTAATAACTTCCTTGCTTCACTGATATGCCTCTAGTTGAAGCCATAGAACATGGTGAGAAGACAGTTATACTAGTACGCTTGATCTTATTACTATAGTGGTGTACCTCGTTTGTGCTTACATTTTGTCCATGTACCCGATCAGTTCTTGTTTAGGGAGGGAGGACAACTTTCTGTTGGCTGCAACTTAAAATTCTGATGATGGCTTGGATATGAAAAAAAAATATTTTGTAGGCTTGAATTTTTTTTAGCTTAATCCTGCGGCTTAATTTGTCTCTCGAGTGTATGGTAATCATTTTTAGTCCGTACGGAATCTAGACTTGTATTATTGGCTAAGAGAAGTTGGTAACAGCAGTCTCTCTTCGTGTATAAGTAACCTGCTGTAACTAGTGAGGCGGCGAGGACGATGTGGACTGGTTCCGAGGACAAGGACTCCGCCTTGCCGATCGGCTATGCTGCGTTGTATCGTCCGTCCATTCTAGTGCTTGAATCATCTCTTCTTGTAATGTTGGGTGCTAGTATGTGAGTTGTATGGATTGTCCCAAATCACATGCTGTAACAAGTTTGGTTTGCACGTTTGTAATTAGAAATCGGTCGGAGTAGTGCTATGCCGTATGAGTTTATCACCAAATTGATAGTTGCCGTGTGACCCGGACAATAGCAGGAGTTTTCATGCCAAAATTTAATTTTCCGGTTAATTAACTAGTATAAATAATTAATTAAACATGCGTTAACAAAAGAATAGCCAGTTTTGTGTTGAACGTTTTAGTTACAGCCAGCAAGGATTTCTCTAGCTTTGATCTGTGCGGAAGTGAGCGCTCCATAGAAATTCCGGGAAATGACTTCTGATTATGCTATTTTTCAAGATGTGTGGCAAGTTTTTTTTAATTATCTTTGCTTTCGTTGTGTATTTTTTGCAGTTGCAATCACACTTTCTGTTCAAGAGTAACAAGGAGGGAACTAGATGATGGGCAGGGTAGTTGCGTGCAGCCTGATGCATCACACTTGGAAGGAGTCCAGAAGATCTTGGGGAAAGGAGATGGAGGGCCTCCCCCGCTGCAGATAAGGAGACATGCCTCCCGCTGATGCCGATGACCACGCCCCGCTGAAGCTGGCAACCTCCTTCCCGATCTGCTGCTGCCGGCCATGACTCCATCCTGGTGCTGTTGCGGACGACCTACCCAGCCTGCAGCTGCCCGGTGAGATCCCTCTCCCTCTCCTCTTCCTCCTCCTCTCCTACCATTCCTTCTAAATCTTGTTTCCATTGGAGAGCATTCTTGTATGGATCTCGATATAGGGTCATAATGGAACCTGGTTAGATGTTCCCATTATCACTTGTACCTTGGTGGGAGCACTGAAGCATTTGCAGTCAGTTTGGTCGCTCCGGAGGAGCTTCTTGGCTGGGAGTAGTCAGGCTAAAGTAGAATTAATTGTTCTCTATCTAGCCTTTAGCCTTTAACTCGTTTAACAATGCTCTGGATGGATTTAAGTAACCATCATTATTGCTTCTTCGTGCTTTGTTCCAACTGAATCAGAGTCCTTGTACGCTGCACGCAATCAGAACTGGCGATTATACATATACGTATGTAGGTTTCATATTTCTGCTTTGATTATATATGTCGGTTAATTATGATGACACAAGTCAGTGAAACTCTTGTGATGACACAAAACGGTCGCTTAATTCCTTTATTTTTTTGCAACTGTATCTTGTTATTGTGATTATCTTTGGATTCATGCTGTGTGCTTACAACTCAACTGCAATCGTAGATTACATGTCCTGAATGTACTAGGTGTTTTAATATGAAATGCCACACTTGGGTTATTGATTAGCATTTCTGACATACATTCTAGTATGATCCTGTTGTTTTAATCATCTTTTTTTGCGGGGGCACTAGTGCTCATTTTTACTAAGAACGTCAAGGACTTCTTTCTTAAATCTTGCAGGATTCCTCAAGTCTTGGGATCCAGACCAATGTGCGAGTTTGTCGCTGACTGCCGTAGCCGCGGGAGGAGCTCACTGTGCCGCAATAATGGTGGCGGGGAGGCAAGGAAGAAGATATATTGGTTGCCTCCCCGGCTGTTGCTGTCAGCTATCTTCCGGCGACTACCTCTGAGATGAACGGTTCCGAGCTTCTGCGGCTGCCGACGGCCACGTGTCCAAGCACCGGTGAGCTCTTTCTCCTCCTCCATTTTATTGTTGCAAACAAATGTGTCCTCCTGTTGAATACACATGAACAGTCGAGTCCTCTGTAGGTCTCCATCTATTCGTGCTTAGGTTTGTTTATTTTTTTGCATGTTGAATTGAATGTATAGGTAGTAAGAAATCAAGCATGTGTGTCAAATGTAAATCCATTCCAATCAATAAAACTTGTTGATTTTGTGCAGTCAGTACATGTATATGAGGCAAATGTGTTAATTTTTTTGAATTGTGTGTTGCTTGTTCTGCTTGCATAGAGCTCACTGGCTTGTTGACTGTTTTTTTGTCATGCGTGGCAAAAACAAGACCATGATGATCCAGTTGTCGGCGGGAGATGACAATGTTGTCGTCCTCTCCACGACCAAGACCAAGAAGCAGAACGCCCCTGCCAAGCTCCAGCAAAAGATTTTGATGCGCAAGGAGTTCTGCAAGATGGCAAGGCTATCAAGTATGAGGTAACACAAGAAAATGTTAATTAAAATAATCGTGTTATGCTTGGCAATTGAGATATATTTGCTTTTGTATGAGCATTTTCTATTTACTTCCATATGAGATGGAATCATCATATATACGCCTTGGTCTCAGAAGCTTTTTTTCTACCATCTTAATCACATATACGATGATATAGTTGGAATGCATGCACAGCTGAGGTTCCAGATTTGGAAGAAATTTTGTACACTGCATATGATGTATGGAACTGTCCCAGGATCGAGTTTCTATCCGGAGAATAAAGTTCCATTGGTGTTTCTTTTCCGTGTATATTTGGATTTGTGCATTTGAAATGTCAGACATGTATGGAGTATTATCATTCATTATATTTTGCTGTGTTACCTGAGCGTTAACAAATTATGGAGGGTCATGCCCGATTTTTCGGTAATCTTGCTAGTGGAACTTTAGTTGATTATTAGTTAGGTACAGCTCAGAGTGCACATCACTAGTGGGTGGCAGTACTAGTTTAACCGCTGAAGTCGTTGTAATGCATGAATTTTACTTGCTCTTCTTATGTAGCGAGAGGTTTCTATGCAACTGATGATAATATCAGTACTAATAAACATGCTAATAATAGCGTCTTTTTGTGTGATGTGCAGGTTCTGCCGGTCGGTCTGGTGCGTATGTGGTACTGTTGTGAGGCCCTTCCCGGCCAGAATCATCACCGACGACTCCGTCGTCGGCAACCATGTCGCTTGTAATGTCGCTGGAGAAGGTCTTGCTGCTGGCCCCCAAGGCGACCTCAACGCCGCCCTCAATAAATCGACAACTGCACCGAAAGGTTAAATTTTTCTCTTTGATCGCGTTTGAATTGATTGATGCCAGACAAACGTGCTTTGTGTGTGTATTTCTTCTTCCAACTGGTATTGCAGTCAGTTAGGTACTAGTTAGCACAGATCGAGTGCTGCTATTTTCTAGCCCGGAGGATTAATGTAGATTGTGCAATGCTTGCTTCTGGCTTGGTCACTGTTTTATAGCTACTTGATGACATTGAGGTTCTGTTTTTTTTAGCTCGACATTGAGGTTCTGGATCTGGGAGTTAGCTTTGTTCCATTTTATTTTATCTTTTGCTAGACCACTTTGCTAGACCGATCAGTAGCTACTGTAGCATCTTCAACCAATGGTTTTTGCACAATTTCTTCTTACCATTGCTATACCACTTTGTTATGCTGAATGGTTTGTAATAACTCTAGAGTGCGAAAATGTTTATATTTGTTTTACTGCGTGATGTTTGTATCCTTGATACGAATACCTGCTTGGTTACCGTGCTAGATGCAAATTGAGGTCCCATACTTGGGTGGTAATTCAGTTCCCTTTTTTCAGCTACTGGATGGCATTGAGATTCTTGACCTGGGAGCTAGCTTTGCTCTATTTTAATCTTCACGTGGGGATCTGCATAGTTTCCTGTAGCATCTT